>ML809767.1:274066-285088 GCA_009831015.1 Picea engelmannii | reverse complement strand
ACAATCACCAAGGATGTGGTATCAAAAATTTGATACTTATATGCTAGGACTTGGCTTCACAAGAAGCAAAGAGGATCATTGTGTGTATTCTAAATTAATTGGTGATCATTTGATTTATTTGGTCTTGTATGTGGATGACATGTCGCTGATAGGAAACAACAAGGAGATTATCCAAGATGTGAAAACTCAGTTGTCCTCTAAATTCAACATGAAGAATCTTGGTGCTTCAAATTTCATTTTGTGCATGGAAATTAAAAGAGATCGAAAAAAGAGGAAACTCTGGTTAAATCAGAGAAAATATGTCGAGAGAATATTGTAGAGGTTTAATATGCAGGAATGTAAACCAATCAAGGTTCCTATTCATGTTGGTGTAAAGTTATCTATGGATCAGTGTCCCAAGACACATGAAGAAGAGGAGGACATGTCTCATGTTCCATATGTGAGTGCAGTTGGTAGTTTGATGTATGCAATGGTCTGTACTAGACCGGAAATTGCACATGCAGTGGGATTTTTGAGCAGGTATATGTCAAAACCAGGGAAGGAGCATTGGACAGTAGTAAAAAGGGTTTTCAGGTATTTGTGTGGCACTGCTAGCTATGGATTGTGCTACGAAGGAAGATCGGGATTGGACAGAGTGGTTGATATACATGGATTTGTGGATGTAGACTATGTTGGATATTTGGATTGTAGGAGACCTACAAGCGGGTATGTGTTTAACATGTTTGGAGGAGCAATAAGTTGGATGAGCAAAAGATAGGTTGTAGTGGCACTTTCAACTACAGAATCTGAATACATGGCAGCCACTCATGCAAGTAAGGAAGCAGTATGGTTACAAATATTGTGTTCAGGTATTGGGTTGGGACAACAAGTTGTAAGGATAGAGTGTGACAGTCATAGTGCAATTTTTCTGGCTAAGAACCCTGCTTATCATTCAAAGACAAAGCACATTGATGTTCAATATCACTTTGTGAGAGACATGATTGAAGAAAAGAAAGTATCATTGATGAAGGTGGACACTTTGAAGAATGTTTCAGACTCATTAACAAAATCTGTGAGCACTGAGAAGTTCTCTTGGTGTAGAGGATTCATGGGCATTGTTGCCCTGGATTTTTGACTATGTAACCTTGTAACCCCTTGTATGCAAAGAAAACAACAAGTGGGAGAATGTTGGGTATGTGTTATATTCTTTGCATGAGTAGTAGTGTCTGAGCGTATGCGTCGGGCGCGTAGGGGGGTTAGAGGGGGGGGCGTTAGGCCCCCCCTCGAGGGGTGCAGGGGGGCGAAGCCCCTTGCATGGGGATTTGGGGACAGCGCCCCCGAAAAAAAAAATCTACCTCGGGAAACATGTCATGTATTTAGGTGGTTTTTTCAGCACATGGTTTTTGCCGATAGTTTTCTATTTCCAGTTAAGGAATTAGGGTTTTGGACTAATCCAGGTCATTGGGTTAGGTTTTTGGATGTCGTTGGCTCCTATATGTATATTGTATTGTAAACAATGTAACACAATGAATGAATATAATATATGTTGGTTTTCCCGGTTTGGGTTTCCAAGGGAAAGATCTCTGTGTAATGTTTGTATTTGTCATTGTATCTTTTCTGTTCTTTTTTGAATATTTGTTTACATTAGACATTGTACAAGGTTAGAATTTATACTTTGTAGAGAGCACATAGAGCTAGCTCATGATTGTGCAGATTGAGTTGCAGCCAAGAAAGTATATCAGGTTGGTACAAAGTGATGTGAAAATTTGATTTGAAGTTGAAGACAGAAAGACTCAAGTCTGTAGGTTGAAGAAGGCTCTATACAGGTTGAAGCAAATCTCCTAGAGCTTGATCTGGTAGAATTGACAGTTTCCTAACGATCTTGGGCTTTACCAAGAGTAAAGTTGATTCTAACCTTTACCTCAAGGTTATGAATGATAAGCCAGTGATGTTGCTACTATATGTAGATGATGTATTATTGACAAAGATGAAGAAAATCTCATCACAGATTGCAGAAGAAGCTCACTACAAAGTTTGATGAAAGACCTAATGCATTATCTCTTAGGTCTTGAAGTTTGGCAGAGCCCAGAGAAGATCTTCCTTAACCAAGGGAAGTATGCAATTGAAATAATGAAGAAGTTTAACATGTTGGAATGTAAATCCATGTATACACCCATGGAAACAAAGTTGAAGCTCTTGGTTGATACTTTGTCAGAGTTGGTTTTGATGCTACGCTATACAGACAGATCATTGGATCATTGATGTATCTGATGAACACCAAGCCAGATATATATTTTGTTGTGAACACCTTGAGTCAATTCCTGGTAGAGCCCAGACGTGTTCACCTGGTTGCTGCAAAACATGTGATGAGGTACCTTAAGGGTACGTTAGATTTTGGTCTTAGTTTTAATGGAGATCACAACTTCAGACTTAGTGGATATACCGATTCAGATTGGGCTGGAAGTGTCTCTGACAGAAAGAGCACCTCAGGATGTTGTTTCAGTCTGGGGTCGGCCATGATCTCATGGAAGAGTAGGAAGCAATCAAGTATTTCTCTCAACATGGCAGAAGCAGAATATATTGCAGCATGTTCTGCCAATGGTGAAGCCATATGGTTTTGGATGTTCTTGACAGATCTATTTGATCTGGAGATGGAAGCCATTATGATCCTATGTGATAACCATAGTTGTATAAAGATGATGTGTTCCATGATGATTCGAAGCACATAGACATCTGGTATCACTTCATTTGTGATATGGTGCAGAGAGGAGCCATAAAGCTCCATTATATTGGCACGGATGAACAGGTTGTTGATGTGTTGACCAAGCCTTTGTCTCGTGTAAAGTTTAAGCACTTTCGAGACAAGCTTGGTGTAGTTCGAAAGGACCTCCCTTGAAAGGGGGAGTAGTGTTGTGATGCTAGCTTAGTGTTGAAGATTTCCAACTTTGTGATGATGTTGTTGAGATGTCAGCCTTGTGCTGAAGATTTCCAGCTTCGTGTTGATGTTGTTGTGATGCCAGCCTCGTGTTGAAGATGTCCAGCTTCGTGTTGATGTTGTTGTGATGCCAGCCTCGTGCTAATGATTTCCAGCTTCGTGTTGATGTTGTTGTGATGCCAGCCTCGTGCTGAAGATTTCCAGCTTCATGTTGATGTTGTTGTGATGACAACCTCGTCCTGAATATTTCCAGCTTCGTGTTGATGTTGTTATGATGCTAGCCTCGTGCTGAAGATTTCCAGCTTCATGTTGATGTTGTTGTGATGTCAACCTCGTGTTGAATATTTCCAGCTTCAAGTTGATGTTTTATTATTATTATTATGATGATTATTGTTTTTCAGGAAAATTTAAATTTTTTTCGTTTCTTTTTAGTTTCTTTTTTCCACCTTTTTTTCAATGTTTTTTTTTTGTTTAAATTGGGTTTTGAATACGTTTTTTTAGTTGTGTTTTTTTTTTCATTTACAAGAAAAAAATTGTGAAGATTTTCTCCTTTCTCTTTATTTATTTTTTAATGTAAATTAAAAAAAAAAAGATAGTAAATAAATTTTCAAGTTAGTTTCAATTAGGTAGGTAGTGTCACTTTTTTATTGAAGTGTTGATTTTAAGGTTTTTCTAAACAACTATTTGATTTTTTAAGGCCATGCTTGAAAAATGTTGTAATTTTGACTTAGTTAGAAAAAATGGTGCTACCGGTACACCAGTTTTTTATTTGGGGGTTGTTTTTCATGTTTTTTATGCAAAAATATGGGTTTTAAGGGCTAGAGTTCTCATTTTGAGGTCACAGTTCTCGTTAAGCCGGTAACTTTGTTTAGTTTGGGGACTAGACAAAAACCTTATATTGAACAACCTATAACTCCAAAAATATTGCAAACTAGATTCCATAATTTTTATGCAATGTACTTCCTTATGTCTTCCATCCACCTTGAGAATCTAGCTTTATGAAAATAAACCAAAAAAAAATTATAGAAAAAATAGTAAGATGGCTCATTTGAGGGATCCCACACCTAGAATCATCTAATTTGATACCAGATTTTATGGACCAAATAACTCAAATAGCTTAAATATAAAAAGATAAGTAATTACACGCCTTAAGAATGAGAAGAAGGGAATGAATAGCAATACCACTTCGAGGGGGCAACCTCCTTTACACCTTATATTTACAAATAATTCTTAATGATCTATAAAACTAGATCTCACTAGTATATATAAGAGATAAAGGGTACAATTGCAAATAATGATCCTAGTCAACCCATAATGACAACAATAATATAACAATAACAATGACCTGACCCAAGATTTAAGACTTTAACAACTTTCTACTATTGTATTTTTATCTCACTTTGATTGCAATTTTGGTATTTTCTTCTATTTCATTAAGCAATTTATATGCCTTTGTGCACTTGCGCCCCTTTTTACTTAGAATGTTTATGTTGATCATTGGCAATCTTTACATTTGGTGCTTCAACTTCATATCTTCCTTATCTTTAGTGCATTCAACCATCTTGACAACTTTTGTGTTTCCCTTTTAGCCATTTTTTCTGGTTTCCCTTCACCCTATGATATTAGTCATATTTCACTAAGCCCTTATCGAAAGCCAAATTCCTTCATTTCTAATCTTTGTTGGGAGTGAGAGAAGTTTTCATAAAGGGGGGATAATATGCAATGCCTCCTTCTTTCCCCTCGTATTCAAGTCAATATTATCGAGGATGTTGGTGCATAAATAATTGTACACATAAAAAATTATTGGTTCACCTTGGAATCATCAAAATTGAGTTCCATGATTTTCAAAATAAGATTGGTAAACTTTAATTAACCTATCTTGAACTTAATTTGCATTGTCATAATCCCAAGTTTTATGTAAGGTTAACTTGAAGAATTTGACTAAGTGGACAAGTGAATTGCAAGTAGGTGGCTTGGTGAACCACAAATAAGTGAGGCAAATAGCCTTGAGTTGATTTTTTAATTTATTGCACTATCAATCTTATTGTATTTGAGCATAGAGCATCAATCCATTGTATAATCACTTGGTTTTGATTGATGTAATACATCACAAGAAAGATTTTTTATTGCTATATGGATGTTTCCCTCTCAAGTTTTTTTACCAAATTAATTGTGGTGTCCCTTCTTTGATGTCTCTTATGAGTTAGGGCATGTATGTTCAATCCTAACACCATGCCCAAATTCCTACACAATTTTGGCTTCTTGGCCAAAGGATCTTGATTTGAGAGCAATACACTGGTTGCAATGCTCCTAGATTGGGGAAGCCAATAAAGGAAAAAAAATTGAACATATTGATCATCATTGCATATTGGAAAGGGGGCAAGGGATGATGCTTTTGGTGCCATTAGATTGGGTGGGTTGGTCATTTTTATCCTACTTTTCAAGAAAAAAATTCATAACTAGGTGCATTTTACCTCTCAACTTTGAAATTTTAGTAGCATGTACTTGGATCGCATTATTCAAGCTGCTCAACTCATATTTTAACCCTTTAAGACTCTCTTCCACCTCAGATTATAGCTCAATTATTTGCATGAAGAAGCCAACTGCATCATGAACACCCTCCATCACCCTATGGTAGAGTGTTTAATGCACTTCAATGAATGAGGCTTAAATATTTCAAGCAACCTTTCACAATGGACAAACATAATATCTAATAGGAAAAAATTCAACCTCCATAAGTGCCTTATATAAGAAACTACTGCCTCTAGTATGACTTAGGCCCATGGTAGGCCAAATTTCCATGTTTCTCCAAGAGCTATGTTCAAAGTGATTTATCTTCCCAACTCATTGACATTCTTATATGAACTCCACTTTCTCCTTAATGCTCGTTATACAATGGTATGCAATATTCTTCCTATTTTATATGTGCATCATAGTGCTTTAGGTGCATGCTCGACCTTCCTCGGTGTGTAGTGCACCCTAAATGCATGCCTAAAGGCAAGTGTACAATGTGTCATACTTATGCATGATTGATGCTCACTTGTTGTTATACTTGCTCTAGTGTGCACAACCATCAACACATAATCTTAACACCCCCATTGATCCAATTCCAACAATCAATTCACATGACATTGACTTGGCCTACATATGCACATATGACATAGTGCACCACTTCAGCTCCAAATCAATGGACTCCATGTCAACATACCTTACAACTCATAGAATTGGTGGAGTTGAACTAGATTAGTGTGGGTTTCACACTTACAATTAAGTTGGACCAGATAGAGATTGGCTTAACCAACCTGATACCTAGGTTTGAGAGATCCATTGTCATTATTTGTCGTGCTTAAGGTTGACTATTAGGAACCCCTCATTTGATGCATTTGATTACTCAAGCATGCATAAATATGTACCATTTCACTTGGAAATGGTTCCACAATTTTTGGTGAGATAGTTAGATCTAATTCTTTGAAAAGTTGGTCTTAGTATAATGATTCTTGCAACTTTAGTCACATTGATCTTCTACATTACTTTGATCATTGCCATTGTCATTCATTCTTTCATATTGGAAATAGATGCATGATTGTGCATTCTCTTCCATTTATTTTTTTCTTGGGTTCGAGTTGTTCACTTATCATATTTTATTAGCGTTATATTATGTGTAAATGCATCCATGGATTGATCCTTATGATATTTAATGCTTATGTGTCCTAATCTCAAGTTTCCATTAGTTTCAATCACTTTTCATAGTAGTTATCATTGTCACCACCAAGGGCTTCACTTGTTAGTCAAGCAGGGATGGTGGTGTTCCCCCCACCATACTTTACCAAGTGGTCATTGCACAAATAGGTTCATTCTACAACCTAGGTCGATGTGTAATGTGTGTCACAAAAGAAAATACCAAAGTATGATTTTTTTGTTCAAGTTGACCTGGAATTTAAAAAATAATAATTAGCTCAAATCCATCTCAACCATGGATTTATCAAGTGTTGTTGGGGCTCAAATCCCTAAAGTATAAACCATCTAAATTCCATCTTAACCAAGGATCTATCAAGTGTCGACAAGAGCTTTACACGTTGAGGGATCTAATGCCTATCAATGCTAATAGATCCATGGACAAGATGGATCTAAGCTAGTGGGGTAATCCCCAAGTAATTTCTTTATTTCACTTCCAAACAAATGGTCAACTAATTTTGTAATGACTTCTTCATCCTCATACCTATCACAATGATGCAACTGATGCCCATCAATTAAGAGAGAGGAAGAGGTGATATGCTTTGTTACACTTCTAGGTATCGGGTCAGTCACAATAACATTCATGGGGGGGATTACTCCCTTCACTTGCTTGACAAAGTAAGAAGCAGTATGCTTTGGTCCAATTTGAGGTACGAGCTTTGTCACAATTGCAATCATGAGAGGGATCACCCCCTTCATTTACTTGATCATGTTGATTTGATGCCATACTTTTGTGTGGATCGGTCTTACCATACATGTGATCATTATCACCATGGCATCACCACTATTGATGCCCAATCATGTGTTCCTTTCCCTAATTTTATCTCCTTTGGTCATTGTGAGGCTAAATTTACTAAATATGTTGACAAAGTCAAAGAAGAGTAAACTTACTAAATGTGGGGACGATGTCAAATAATAGGAAACTTACTAAATTTGGGACATAGTTAAAGAAGAACAAACTTACTAAATGCGTAGACAAAGTAAAAGAAGAGCTCCTAGAACTTGAGACTTTGTACTTGTGGACATGAGTTTTTAAATAAAACACTATATTGGTGCATTCAACATAGTACCCATTTTCATAATCTTTTGTTCTTGTATAATTGGAGATTTCACAACTCTAAACACCATGCATAGAAAATAAAACTCAAAATCTTGTATTTTTTTCTTCCATCAACAATGAGGTATTCATCAAGTCACTAGGCATTGGGACTATATGTTTTTTACTTGTCCAAGAATAATGGAGTGGCAGGCTCACTATCGGTGTTGTATTCTTCTTCGATGTCAAGGAACTTCCACACCATCAAGCATTTATAATTGAATCAATGTGCTTTAATCTTGAACTCGTGACCTAACTGGAGGACATTGGGAGAACCATCTCACCACCAAACTTTCACTTATGAATCTAAATTATTAACCAAAAGATCAAATAAAAAATATATGGTTGTAATGAACAAAGAGTATTACAATGAAAAGATGGTTGAGCACCAATGGCAATTACAAATATCTAAGAAGTAACCCAATATCCAAAGTAATTAAAGAGGTCAAGAACGTTATTGAAGAGTCCAACCCCAATGAAAGGATGAAGATGCAACTAACTCTGAGTTGCAAGATCACCCATAGAATCTACGACCTTCTAAAGATCCATAAGGAAGGTGGTCCACTCAGGTCGATCGTCAACACAATTAGATCATTAGCTTGTGAATTGGAAAAGTATGTGGAAAAACTCTTAGGTCCCTTAGTATGCAACACTGACTCATTCATAAAATATTTGAGTGGTGAACCTCATTAAAGAAGAGAAAGTTGAACTAGAGGACATGCTCACAAGCTTTGATGTTGTTTCACTTTTCACAAAAATCTTGTAGGTAATCAATGAGGTTATAAACTCAGAGACAACAAGATTGGTAAATGTATGTCTTCAGTTAACCTTCTTTAGTTTCCAAGGTGAGTTCTTTGAGATGATTATTGGTGTGGCAATGGGGTCCCCTCTCTTGCCCATAGTTGCCAACCTCTTCATGGAAAATTTTGAGAAAAGAGCTCTCGAATCTTTCCCCTTAATGCCAAGAAGATGGAAGAGATACGTGGATGTCACCAATGTGAAGTGGCCCCATGGAAATGATACGCTCAACAACTTTTATGAGCACCTTAATGAAATCTTTGAAGACATTAAGTTTACAACAGAATTGAAAAAAAATAGAAGCATCCCTTTCCTAGATGTGTTAATTACCATGAAGTGGGATGGAACTCTTGATCATAAAATTGTTGAGATCATTTCCCATTTTCATGTTTTCCTTCCCCTTTCTATCTTCCCAACTTCTTTTTTCCATTATTTTCCCTCTTCTACACCTCCCCTTGATTCCCGCTTTCCTATATCCTTTCTTCTCTCCATTTCTAGTTACCATACTTAGTCATATTTCAAAAATCGGCGGGTTGGAAGACCTTCATCTCCATCCACTTTCCTATGTCATAAGTTCGACCGGCCGCCTTGCTACATTACACTTATCCATTTTTCCAACTTCGCAGGTTCACGGGTTCAAGCCTTCATCCTCCAAGTTTCATGATCTCCACTTTGCACCCAAAGTTCCATGATGTACATTTTGACCATCAAATTTGTTGTTGGTGTCGAGCCCCTAAGTATTTTATTTCTTCTACATGCAAGTCCAACCGACCGCCTTTCCACACTTAACATATTTTTTATCATCCATAACCACGGGTTCACGGGTTCATGAAAATCTCCATATTCAAACTCGCTATCGTTCATCCCCGCCATCCTCTCGCTTTTCCCAATATGCATTAAGTGTTGTTTAATGCTAACAACTGTTGTGTAGGCTCCGGAAAGATCATCATTAATGGTGAAAAGCTCGAGGAATTACTCATTAAATTGCCTTAAATATCCACTTGCCAAGGGATTAAATTAACATCATCTCTCCGAAAAAAAATTATTTGAGTTTAATATCCAACTGAAGAAATACTCTCGTCAACCTATGGTAGCACCGGCTAGAAAATAGTTTTGTGGTGATACTTTAAATATCTTTGGTCGTGATGACCAGAACTTCTAGTGGTCAAGAGCATATTCGTATTATTCCTCTCCTCCTGCAAAGAAAGATGTAATTTGGGAATCCAGAATCGCTCGCGTAGGATGTGTTCCTAAGGTTTTTGAATGTAAAGAACTTGTTGCATGGTGCGTGGAGAAGTACGTGCCAAGTTAGAGAATTATACAACTCCAAGATCATTCTCTGATTTCCCTTCACCGCAAGTTTTTCGCAAGATGTTGAAGCTCCCAAAGCTGGCGCTTACCTTCAAAGGAGAAGACTGCAGAGATTTTTTAAATAAACATAACAATGCGCTTGACCTCCTACCTGAATATTTGGAGAATCGTGCGTCTATTCTAGAAGACATAACCGGGATCCAGGTTGAGTCTTTTAAAAACCCCTATCGAGAAATTGCGTGGATGTTTACCAGGTTGACAAGTCAGGAAAGCACTACTACTATCTCTTGCATGATTTTATATATTTTATATTTTACAGTGGAAGAACAAGCCACATTTGACTGGGGAAAATTGATTTCTATCAAAATCTTGTCCCAATTGATGCACTATAAAAAGGACAACAAATTTTTTATGGCTTCCTATCTGGTATATGATATCGTGTATTGTTGTCAATTTCCAAACTTGATTGTAAGTAAGAGGGTGAATCATGAAATAGATCCAATTACCTTTTGGTATTAGGCACTATGGAGACATAAGACCCCTCTATATTTTTATGAAGTTTATAATCATTTTGTCTCAGTCTTTGAAAGGTTGTTGTTGGGCGAAAATACTTCAAGGATATCTGACTAGGATAACAAATTCTTAGAGAACAAGGGAACAATAGAACAAATGGAGAATCACAATGTCATAAGGATATTTTGTTCCAAATAAAATCCTTCTTTTCTCCCGTATCATGTATCTGACAGATTATTCATTACAAAGGTCACAAGGCAATACAACTTCTGGCTACTTTTTTTCCATGAAAAAAGGAAAAAAATAATTTATCCCCTTGCCATGGAAGATTAGAGATTTCATGTTCAGAAACATAAATAAAATTGACGAGTTTGGAAATCATTTCAACGATGTGAATTTAAAGTATGTTGGAAAGATAAAGGACTTTGATCCTAACAAAATCTTTGTAGAACATATGCTTTCGATGGGATTCAATAACTCGTTCATGTTGATACTGAGAAGGGGGTGAATCGGTATCAAGTACAATTTAAAACATTTTTCAACTTATACTTAAACCATTCAATTATATCCAATGATAAATGAACAATATTATAAGAGTTACACCAATACACCACAATACACCATGCACAATATATGAGAAATAATCAATAGTTAT
>ML809767.1:233399-243777 GCA_009831015.1 Picea engelmannii | reverse complement strand
AGGGAACCGAAACGTGGAGGGTGGGGTCAAAATTTTTACTGAAAAATGATATGTATGAATGTGATAAGGGCGAAGAGATAAATCCAATGGAATAGGTCTCAAATAATGGTGCAAAAATTTCCAGACTTTTTTTTTACACCTGCGGAGTTGTACTTCGGTCTGAAGAATATTGTAGTGATGAAATGCCCAAATGCTTAACCAGGAAGAAATGTGTAGTGATTTGGCAACCCAAACACAGTTGTGCGGCAATAGGTCTTGTTTGTTTAATTTTATTTTTTTAATTTTTTTTACACCTGCGGAGTTATACTCCGATCTGAAGAATACTGCAGTGATGAAATGCCCAAATGGTTAACCAGGAAGAAATGTGTAGTGATTTGGCAACCCGAACACAGTTGCGCAGCAATAGATCTTGTCTGGTTTTTTTTTTACACATGTGGAGTTATACTCCGGTCTGAAGAATACTGCAGTGATGAAATGCCAAAATGCTTAACCAGGAAGAAATGTGTAGTGATTTGGCAACCCGAACAGAGTTGCACGGCAATAGATCTTGTTTGTTTTAATTTTTTTAATTTTTTTTACACCTATGAAGTTATTCTCCAGTCTGAAGAATACTGCAGTGATGAAATGCCCAAATGCTTAACCAGGAAGAAATGTGTACTGATTTGGCAACCTAAACATAGTTGTGTGGCAATAGATCTTCTTCTTTTTTTAACACACCTGCGGAGTTATACTCCGGTCTGAAGAATACTGCAGTGATGAAATGCCCAAATGCTTAACCAAGAAGAAATGTGTAGTGATTTGGCAACCTGAACATAATTGCGCGGCAATAGATCTTGTCTATTTTAATTTTTTTCCATCCCCAAGAGTTAGGTATTCAAGGGTTCTACATACAAGGGTTTGCCCTGTGCTATATCTCTTTGATATACATGCGGGGTCCAACAGTAGTACTCAGCCCAATATCTCAAGGCACTAACTAAGGAGGCTAGACCGTGCCTTTAGCCGTACTACCCGACTACCTAGGTACTAGAGAGTATCTTCCTGAGTGTTGTTCTTGGTGGTACTATAGCAGTCAGGCGGCCGATCAATTTATCTAAAGAGGGCTTCAGGAAATCTAGGTCGATCTGTACACAGGTGTTGTCTGATGCGCTACCACTCGAAGGGGTACCAACATGGGTTATAAGGGTGGCCAACAGATGTGAGCTTAAGAACCACTTGTATTTCCTGTGTGTATGAATCCCTCAACCATGGGTTTATGCGCGTAACGACAGATCTTTGTGGCTTAAAGACACTGGAATAAAAAAAATTAACCCATAATTTTCTGCCAAGGAAAGTGCTCTGATACCACTTTTAATATTCCAGATATAAAAAGTATGCAGAACAAAAATAAAATGCTAGAAATGGCAGATGGACAACAATGTAACCAGAATAACACCACAATAATACTGAAATGATAACAGAATAACACCAGAAAGAGCACTTTGATTACTGATAGAAATGTTCACGGGCCTCTTCGAGGGGGCAACCTCCAATCGAGCAGAGCTCTATTACAATAATATCCAAGCTAGGGTTCTCATACCCTCAACTCCTATTTATACTAAATATGTCTATCAATAGAACCATCTAGAGGAAGATCCTTCTAGAAGCAGAAGCTTCTATTACGTCTTCTTACATTCGACTTATTCTACTTTATTGCAAGGCCTTATTAATATTGACCTTTATTACATCAGAATACATTGTTCTACCTATGTGAGGGGTTAGGTCCCTAACAACATGGATTTCATCAAGAAAGTGGGAAAGATGAACATTCCTACTTTTGACAGATCATCACGTTGCTCAGCTTAGGCATGGGTTCATAAGCTTGACACATACTTCAAGCTTAACCCGATGACATAGTCGGAAGCTATTAGCTTCACCACATTTCACTTGGAGGGAGAGGCCCATGAGTGGTGGTACCATGGATTGGTGACGTTGGGTCACAACAACATTACTTCATTTTTGGAATTCACTGAGAGGTTGATGGAGAGATTTGATAGGAGAGATCCAGAGCTCCACTTCAGAGACCTTACACATTTGAGGTAGACCGGATCAGTTGAGACCTTCATCTCAGAGTTCCAACGGAAGGTAGTGGCCGTATCTGATATATCAGAGCACAGATTGGTGATGCTTTTCACTGAGGCTTTGACAGAGCCATTGAGGGGCTGGGTTAAGGCTTTCAACCCTCACACCTCGGAGGAGGCCATTGTGCACATGAGAGACATGGGGGAGTCTGTAATGAAACCCAAAACCTTTACCAAACCCTTTGTACCACAAAGAGACAAGGATCAAAAGAATCCTCAAAGGGGATGGAAGGGTAAGCCCAAGCTGGATGATGACATGAAACAGGAGATGATGACATGAGACAGGAGTTGATGAGGAAGAAGCTTTGCTTCTCTTGCAGATACCCTTGGGTCCCAAGGCATAGATGCATGGGAAAGGGACAGATACACTACAATGAAGTAGAATCAGACACTGAGGAGGAGAAAGAGGATATCGGAGCATGGGAAAACAGTGATTCGGAGGATGAGACCACTCATGAGCCAGAGCAACAGTTGAAGAAACCTCAGATACCGGCAAGGGCACAACCCAAGGAGGAGACAAAACCTAATAGAGAGGTGAAAGGGGGAACCATAGCCATCCTTTCAAGAGTACCCAGGTACAATACTCTCAGGCTCAAGGGCCTTGTACAGGGGCAACGCATGACCACTTTAGTTAATGGTGGGGCCACCCACAATTTCATAGATGCATCCTTAGTAGTCAGGAGGGGGTTACGCACTGAGGAGTTTGAGGGATTCCACGTAGCAGTGGTAGATGGATACATGATGACATGTTTGGACATGATCCTAGACCTAGAGGTCAAACTAGACAACTACACCTTGACATACACTTTCTATGTAGTTGACCTGTCATATACATATGCAGTATTGGGGGTACAATGGTTGTATTCATTAGGGGAGATTGGGTTCAACTATCAAACATTGACCATGAGCTTCAAAGACGCCAGTGGATCAAGAGTAGTACTGAGAGGCATGTCTACATGAGCACCATGAGCAGTATCGACAAAAAGGATGGAGAGGATCTTCTGTCATGGTGATGTGGCCTATGTAGCAGAGTGTTTGATCACCACACAGAAGGATTCGGAGGGCAAGGAACAGTACCATCCACGGATCAGAGAGATTTTGAGCCAATATGAGCCAGTGTTTGGGTCGATACCACCAGGGAGACCACCAGATAGAGGGCTTAAGCACATGACCGAGTTGGAGGCAGGGGCTACACCAATGATCATTGCACCTTATAGGCATCCCAAGAGGTTCAAGGACGAGATTGAGAAAGCAATCAAAGAATTGCTTGCGATGGGCACATCAGGCCCAACACGAGTCCTTTTGCCTCTTCAGTCGTTCTGGTACTGAATAAGGATGGCACATTATGGATGTGCATCGATTACAGAGCTCTCAATAAGAAAATGATAAAGAATAGGTACCCCATTCCGCGCATAGATGAGATGATGGACGAGTTGCATGGGGCAGTTTTCTTCACCAAGATCGATTTGCAATCCAGGTATCATTAGATCAGCAACAGGGAGCAGGATATAGAGAAGACTGCATTCATATGCCACTTTGGACATTTTGAGTTCTTGGTCATGCCATTTGGGTTGACCAATGCACCAACCACTTTCTAGTCTTGCATGAACCACATCTTCAAAGGACAGTTGAGGAAATACCTTTTAGTGTTCTTCGATGATATATTGATATACAACATGATGTGGGATGAACATTTGGCACATTTGGAGGAAGCCTTGAGCATTATGTAGGCACAATAATTATATGCCAAGGAATCCAAATGTGAGTTTGGCATGGGAGAAATATTGTACTTGGGGCATATCATCAGTGAGCAGGGAGTACATGTTCATCAGGAGAAGATCAGGCCCATTCTAGATTGGCCAACACCCAAGAACCTCACAGATTTGAAGGGATTCTTTGGGTTATGCAGTTACTACAGGCGGTTCGTCAAGGGCTTTTCATAGTTGGGAGCACCACTCACAGACTTGACCATTAAGGATGATTTTCATTGTATAGAGCAGTCACAATAGACATTTGATAAAATGAAGGAGTTTATGAGCACATGCCATGTTCTAGCCCTTCCAGACTTCTCACAGCCGTTTGTCTTAGAGTGTGACACATCGGGGGTGGGGATTGGAGCAGTTTTGATGCAGGGGGGGCACCCCATTGTGTTTGAGAGCAGAAATATCAACGAGTTGGAGAGACTCTATCCTATTTACGACAAGGAAATGCTAGTGATCATGCATGCCTTAACCAAATTCAAGCAGTATCTAGTAGGCAACAGATTTGTAGTGAAGACTAATCATAACACTCTCAAGTATTTCCTAGATCAAAAAGACCTCAGTGAGAGACATCAGAAGTGGGTCTCAAAGATCCAAGCCTTTGACTTTGACATTGAGTATGTCGAGGGATAGAGGAATGCCGTAGCAGATGCCTTGTCCAGAAGGCCATCAGGGTGTTCGATGATGGACGTTTGTACAGATTGGAAAGCTCATTTGTTGGTGGAGTACTCCAAAAACAAATTTGCTTGTGAGGTGATGGATGGATAGGTGATTGATGATAGATATCAGGTTCTTGATGATGCCATTTTCTACAAGGACTGGATTTACTTGGTTCCAAAATCTACCCTGAAGGGGAAAATTCTGAAGGTGTGTCATGATTTGCCTACAACAGGGCACCAAGGGTACTTCAAAACATATAGGCAGATCAGGGAGAGATTCTCATGGAAGGGTCTCAAGGATGATGTACTAAAACACATCTAGGAGTGAACGACTTGTCAGCAGAACAAGTCTGAGCAGACACACCCCGTAGTGTTGCTACAACCTCTAGCCATTCCAGAGCATAAATGGGAGACAATTTCTATGGATTTCATTACATGCCTTCCTCGAGTGCAGGGCAGGGACTGTATATTTGTGGTGGTTGATAGGCTAACCAAATTTGCACATTTATTTTCCATACTCATAGACTACAAGGCCATATAGGTAGCATAGTTGTTTTTTAGGGAGGTATTCTGGTTGCATGGTTTACCCAAGCAGATAGTCAGTGATAGAGATGGGCGCTTCATCAACGCATTTTGGTAGGAGCTTTTCAGGTTGACAGGCACAGAGCTAGCTACAAGTACCGGCTACCACCCACAGATAGATGGATAGACAGAGATCGTCAACAAATGGGTGGAGGGGTATTTGAGGAACTATGTGGAGGGGCAGCAACGCACATGGGTGAGATGGTTACACATGGGTGAGTATTACTACAACACAACTTACCATATGTCTATCAGGATGTCACCATTCATGGAATTGTATGGATATGATGCACCCTCCTTTGTGGAGACTGTGTTTGGGAATAGCAGGATCCCGAGGGCCAAAGACTGGGTGGAGGAGAGTCAGAGGATTTTGCAGGCAGTGAGGGAGAACTTGCAAACGGCTAAGAACTAGAAGAAGATCTATGCAGACCAACAGAGAGTCGAGCGCAATTTTGAGGTAGGGGATTTGGTTTTTCAGCGATTACAACCATACAGACAATCCTCCTTGAAGAGGAGCGGAGTAGAAAAGTTGAAGCCGAAGTTTTATGGGCCATACAAAGTCATCAGGAGGATAGGTGAGGTGGCATACGAGCTAGAGCTACCGAAGGGTAACAAGATTCATAACGTCTTTCACGTCTCTTGCCTTAAAAAGTTCGTGGGACAACAAATTAGCATTTTAGAGGAGTTTCCACCCTTGGATGAGGAGGGCCAGTTGGAGCTAGTGCTAGAGGAGGTACTAGAGCAGAGAGAGCACAGGTTGAGGAGCAGGGTCATCAAGGAGTGCTTGGTTAGATGGAGGGGTATTCCAGTGGAGGATGCCACATGGGAGGGAGAGCATATTTTGCAGCACCCAAGATTGATGTTGCTTGAGGACAAGCAATCTCAGGAAGGGAGGATTGTGATGTCTCGTTCCCAAGAGTAGGCCAACAGGGAGTGACTTAGTAGTCTATGTCTTCTTGTAGACTATAATCAGGCACAAACATGTAACAAAGGGAGAAATAAGGGTGATTTGGTAGCTAAATGATGAATTAAGCAAAAAAGCATAGGAAAAGTCACTTAAGCCTAAGTCAACGAAGAATTAGAACGAAAAGGTGCTAAAGGGGGACTTAATTAATTGGAAGAAAAGCGCCTAGCTTAAGTGAGGTCAATGGTGAATTAGATCGGGAAGAGTATAAAGGGAGGAATTCGACCTAATTCCTCATTATGCATTGTTATGATTTGATGTTGAGAGTTTCCAGAGGAGGAAGAGATTTGACTTCTACTGTTTGTGGATTTATGGAGGAAACCACCACCATTGATTGGTTTCGATGTTGAGAGACACACCCTAGCCCATCGGAGATACCATCCAGGTATTTCATTGTGTTATTTAGGAGTATCCAGTTTGCAAGGTGCGCAACTCAGCCAGTGAGGGCGTAAGGTCAGATAGAGGGTTTGTGTAGCCGCACAAGATCAGAGCTCAGATTGCAGTTTCCTTCCGACCTAGTTGAGATCCATCCAAGGAGCATTGATTGATCCACCTACCATCAGATTCAGACGGTGGAATCCATTAGAGCGCATCATTTAGCCATCTAGGGCGCATCTCTTGTGGAAGGACATTTGGGTTCATAACCTGAGCATCAGAGAAAATCTGGAGAAACCCTTCCGACCCAGTTCCGCATTTGGCAGGGCGAACATTTTGAGTCCTATATCATACTATTGTGTTGGTGGAATCATTTGGGCACATCCAGAGAGCCCAGAAGGTGCGCAAACCCCTAGGAGATGAGATTGTGAGCATCAAAGGACAGATCTTCCATCCGACAGTCACCGGGATCAGTCTATAGGTCAGGGCGCTTCTATTGAGACAATTTCCAGCTCATTCCGATGGGTATAGCCTTCCGGACAAGTTTTCTAGTTTGTAGCGGTTACTGTGCTTCTTCAGAACTGTAGATTTTGCCGATGTATCCGTGCATGCATCAGATCTGCCTTCATCTTCTAATCATGAGTATTTTATGTTATTTTCTTGTATTCTAGTGATGATCTATGAGATCTAGTTGATGACTATCTTCTATATTTCCAGTATTTCATTATATTTCCTTGCCTAAATCTAATAATACATATTATTGGCCGGTAGTTGTTCCTTATCTCCACATGCATCATATTTATACTGTTTAAACCATAATGTATAACATGCACATACAACAACCACAAAACATCTCAAGCACATAACTAAAACGCATCTAGAAACCCCCAAAGTATCAGATCTAAAGATAAAACGCATCCAAAAACCCTGAGAGTATCAGATCTGTGAGACATAACACTAGATCCATAGTAGTTATCCAGATCAGCCGGATCAGGGATATTTCAGAAATAATATGTTTATTAAAAATATATAGAAAACCATGAAATTTTTTAATATTTTATAAATAAATTATAATTAACCTTTTACAAACTAACAAATATTAATTATAATTACATTTGCAAAATAATAAATTTATTAAAAAACCAATAACAATATGAACATCATCAAATATAAATCCTAGCAACAATCAATTTGTATCAATGGAAAAAATCAATTAAATCATAACAACAATCAATTTGTATCGATGAATAACAATCAATTTGTATCAATGAAGAATAATAGCTTGTCAATTCTATTTAAAAAAAAAACTCTCCACGTATTATTACTTTTGTATACCTACAACTTTTTGCAAGTAGCTTCTTCATAACCTTATATGAATCTTACAATTTATCGAGGGATGGAAGTCTCCTTCATGCAGGGAGCTCGAGGTCCAAGTAACTCTAATAAAATTCACGATGATTGTAGAGAAGAAAAGTGTATGTCCAAATAACCATTGGATGCCTACTCATCTACGCCCTTTCACTTAATCCCTTCATCCTTCCATTGAGAATTCTCTTATAGTTTTGGTATGGACACAAGGTCTTCAATGCAGATAAGACAAGTTGGTTTTCCATTTGGGACTAATTTATGAGGCGCAAACCCACTGTAGTAATTTTCAATTGTAAGAGTACAAAATATTTTAGTTTGCAGTTTAATATAATATAATAGTATACGATACTACAATGTTCAATAAACATTCACAATAGCATTACTGACTAGAAAATAGACATTGGTTTACTTTTACTTTCATATTAGAAGCTATGAGACTACACATCAATAAATATTTTTGGAAGGGACATTACCAACTGATTGAATCTTTCAAGTACAAAGATTATGAAACCAACATTACTGACCAGAAAATAGACACTGCTTTACTTTTACTTTCATATTAGAAGCTCTGAGACTACGCATCAATAAATCTTTTTGGCAGGGACATTACCAACTGATTGAATCTTTCAAGTACAAAGATTACAAAACTAGAGGAGCCATAATCAAAGTGTCATTTCCATTTCCAAATCTACTTGGCGGGAATTGAGCTGCCATGCTACCGTTGTTTAAACATAATAATTTTCAACCAAGCATGATGATCAATTGTCTGAATCAAGGGTTCCTCTCGTACTAAGTAGAGTTAAGGTTCATTAGTAGGGTAAAACTAACTTGTCTCACAACAATCTAAACGACTTTTCATGAGGCAATCACACTTATATATTCATATTATTTAAACATAAAAAAATATAAACAAATTTAAATAGTTTAATATAATTATTTTATAATATTAATAAAGTGTTTATACTATATAGTCTACAAATAAAATTTATAATATATACAAATTTAAAAGTTTTATAAGAATTGGCTTTTAAGGATTGGTTAGTTTATATTGAAAGGCGGTGTGGAGGACTAACTGGAGGTGTGGGAAGTGGCGGACCTGGACTGGTCTACAATGGTGGACCTAGTCTACAATGGCGGACCTAGTCTACAATGGCGGACCTGGTCTTTGAGGAGAGATGGATTGGTCTCACGTACCCAACCTACAGTATCATAAGCATTGGAAGCAGGTTCTAGTAGTTAAAATGGTGGCCCTGGTCTTTGAGGAGAGCTGGACTGGTCTCTCTATACCACCTTACAATATTATACTCCACTTTGTGTCTGACTTATCACCATCGTGATGATTATTTTTCTCTGTCCAACTCCTCTCCCAGAGCTTATTTTTCCTCTCCAGACTGACACCCAACCACAAAGTCTGTCTTACTATTGTTCTGCTCCCCATTTACTAGTCGTATTCTCCTTCCTTCTAACCACCGGAACTCCTAGAGACTTCCTTTGTCTTCTTGCTATAACACCTATCCTCCCGACTTTTCTTTTATCATTTAAACTTAACCAACAACAAGAGCCCGCACTGACGGAGGCAGAAGTCAGCGCACTAATGAGTGCGGCTGACGAGGCCATTTCGAACAGTGTGGGCCTCTTTACCTCGACAGACGTGCTCTCTAAACACACAAAGCATCTATAGAATAAAGAAGCATCAATATTTTTTTCCTCCACCTCCTGCTCCTCAACTACTCACCTAACTTCTTGGACTACTACTGCCAACCCATCTCTCACCTTTCCCCCCTTACCTTCCCTCCATTCTCATGTCACCTACATTCAAACTAATCCATCAACCATCCCAACTACTTCCCCAGATAGCTACCCTCTTGCGACTAACATACCACTCTGTCAACAATATTTTTACAAACAGCCTCCTCTGCCTCACTTTGTCCCGACTTCAACAACTTTTAATCACCCCCCAGCTACTTACAGGGGATATTCTAAAAGTAACCTTGCTTTCCAAGATTCCCTTATCCCTCCCACCTATTATGGCTTAGTTCGAAAGAATAGTGCTCACACACCTAGGGGCAAGAAACTTTCACACAGACCGTGGGCTGCAAAAAAAACAAAAAACAAATTAGTTCTTGGAGTGGACATTGGCCTGGAGGAATCTATTTCCATGGCTCTGTTGTAACACCCTGTTTCCCCCAGTTTGTAAAAATAACTCGACTGGCCAAGAACTGTGGCAAACTCAGAAATGTGAATATGTGATGTGAATGGACCTTGTGGAAAAGGTCGATGAATGTGAATAATATTATGAATTTATATTGCAGGACTGTTGAGAGGGGATATGCTAAAAAAGAGACCACGATGGCTGCAGAAAGGCGGTGGAAGGAACCTGGAAAGGTGGCTTTAACTTCCACTGAAAAAAAATACCGTATTCACTGGCTCGGAGAACCAAAAGCGGCTCGTTGACCCCGAATTAAATGTCTCGCAGGCTGGTAGGTAGATGGCTCCTCAGGAATTAATGAGGGATGGGGAGGAGAACCGCCCATCCATAGAGTCGTCAGGCCT
>ML809767.1:200441-214128 GCA_009831015.1 Picea engelmannii | reverse complement strand
TCCTTAATCTTTTTATATATATTTATATGATTAAATTTTATTTTATTTATACATAAATTTTTATTTTTTTCTATTTTCTATTTTTGAGTTTTTATATAAAAATTATTTAGATTATCTATCTTAAGTATTAATTAATTTTTTTATTTTTTTTTCTATTTTCTATTTTTGAATTTTTATATAAAAATTATTTAAATTATCCACATCTTAAGTATTAATTAATCAAATCTTCACTCCTTATCCATGATTCATTGTCTTGATGATAAATCTTGTTATGAATTTGCAACTTGACTTACAAAATAACTATTATAGATAGTACGGAAAGATTTGCATTCTGAAAATATCTCATACTTCAAAAATCTACATTATTAACTAAAACACCAAATAAATAGTCACAATGCTTAAAAAAACCTCGTTTACTAAATTTAAATATAATTATTAAAAGTAACACTCTTCATAATTAACTAAAAACACAAGCCTCTCCCCCCTCACTCAAATCCCTCACTAGCTTAGTGTTTGGCGGAAGTTTAAGATAGCTACAAAACTCCTCCCAAACTAGTGACAGGGACTTAATTTAGCGCTTCCCCATTTAAGGAACATCTGTCTCTTGTTCTCTCTTTCCTACCTACTTCATGTCTAGCTGTTCACCGTTAACTCGTCGTTAAAATGGGGTCGGCCGGCCGTGAAGTCGAACGACGCCGGGCTTTGCCGAAGTAGTCGTTTTTTTGAATAGAAAATTTTGGATCTTGTGCGCGTGAAGGAGAGAGAAGAGCAACAGAAAGATCCGGACAAAATACCCACCAAAACCAGTGGCAAAATTACCACGCCACCATCATAATAAAGAACAGCGAACACCTATAAAAATTCTTCTCGGACTCTCAAAACCCTCCTCCTGCATATGTTATCGGTTTCATCGTTCAAAGGAATTTGAGAGCGTTTGGTCGAGGTATGGATTTAATTCAAGCCTTTTTTATGTTTTCCCGTTCATTTTGCTGTAATTCTGAGTTTTTTTGCCAGTGCAATTCATTAGGTCTCTGAGCATCATAAATCTCCGTTTTCACGCTTGAACTTTATTTTTACGATTATATTTTTATGCAAAGAGTTGGTTTATAAGTCATTATCCAAACCAAAAGCTGGCTGTATGATAAAATGTCTTCAGTTTGATTTGATTTTGATAGCATTTCCTCATTCTTGCACCTGTAGTTTCTGTGTTATGCCTTGTGGTCTTTCTTTAACTCGTGGATATTATACACGAGATCCCCTTATGATTGCAAGTGTTGCTGCCATAGTGGTATGCTTATTTTATGACTGGGATTTCGTTCCACACTAATGCGCTCCTCCATTTTTGGGAGAACAAATTTATGCCGTGTTTCGTGAATTTTGTCGGGATTTCTGTCCATCATGGCGTTGATTTCATTGTATCTGATTTTTCTTTGGTGTCCCGAGGACTCAGTACCCAATAACTTGGGTTGCTGAGTTGGTTTTTCCAGCCTTGTCTCGTTGTTAGAGTGAGATTTCGGTTCTGCCAGGTTATGTCTTTTATTGGACGTAATGCTGAGTCGGGAGATCATGTTTTTCAAATTGGATTTTGGTTTAAAGAGCTTAAATATCTGTTCAGTATTGTTATTTTGTATGGTTTCACCGGATTTTTTGAGCCGCCAGGATTGGAAATGTAGTTTCATTATCCAGCAACATTGCCTTCAAGAAATTACTGCCAATGCCAGGGATGGACATCGCCAAGCAGCATTGATTGGGTTATAAATTTATCAATGATCTTATTGCAGAATTGAAGGATTTGTAGAATTCCGACCAGAGTAGGGTTATTCACGATTCCATTCGTTTGGTAGTTTTGTTATACTGTGCAGAAATAGTTGCATCGCTGCTGGTGCAGAGTCTGGACTTTCCAAGCCATTTGTTTGAGCCCTGAGCTTTGCCTACTCAAAATTAAAAAAGAGAAATCCTATGCTCTACGCTGGGTTGGATGTGATAGCATCCTACCCCACTGCGGTACTAGCAACATTGACTGTGTGTCATGCCCTGTGGGCCTTCGTCGGTTTGTGGTTTTATATATGATGTTGCTATCTATATTACTACAGTGACACATCCCTATGTTGGGATTTCATCCACCTTTATATTCCCCTCCTACCAAAATTTCATCTATTATGACTGCAAGAAATTATCGAGTGGCTGTTCTTTTCCAGGCCTGATAGCTTTTAATTTTGTAACGGAATTCATTTTTATTTTGTTTTCACTTTTCCATTTTGTTTGCTTCCGTAATTTCTTTATACTATTACCAGCTTGATTTGAAATTTGAATGCACAACTGAAAACCACATTCATCAGCTCAAATGGCATAAAATGGAATAACATCCTGTTCATTGGCAGAGGCACTAAGAGTGTATAATCATGGTTACCAGGGAAGATGTTTATATGAACCAAAAGATCCCATGACCTACATATAAAGGAATAATTATGTTATACATTGGGGAAACATGATTGAAAATGATATCTATGGCTCAAAACAATGTAATTCCATTTGAAACATCTCGGGTGGGTGCGGATGAGGCTAGGTGCAAATCCTGGGAAACTTTGACAGCATAGATTTGCCCTTCATAGAGAATCTTTACGAAGAATTTCTCTTAAAAAAATAATAAATATACTTTTGAATTTAAAATTAAAATTCAGGCAATGTCTACCGATGGTTGGAGTTTGGTCAGTGGGACTGTAAGAAGTGTAATGGTGTAAGTGAATGATAGAGCGCTGAACCATTTTGTTTCCATGAATATGCTTTGGTAAAATAGTGACGAGAAGTGGAACCATCTGAATATGGTTCCAACTACTTTCCGTCTGATATGGGTTCCACACCTACCATCCATAAACGAGAGAAGGTGTCACCAACGTGTGGAAGAGGCGATTCTTAGCTCATATGTCTTGAATTGAAGCTAGAAACATATCACTCCTAAGGTTGTTAGCGTTGTGCACCCCTTACTCAACTTTGATTTTGCTATTGGGAAAAGCCCAAGTGATGAGCCAGAGAATACCACTCAGAAGTACTAACTAGATGTATGATGTCACTACCTCCACCAACTGTTTTTTATAGGTGACTTGCCAGGATTGTGGTGAATGCCTCTTTTTAGAATGGAATACCATAATTTTTGTTTTTCCAAGGTTGATATGTAAGCCATGATCATTATTGAATGGACTCATAGTGCCAAGTAATAACTTGCTTTTGAAGGTCTACTTTTGAATCGGATAATATAACAATGTTATTAGCAAACATCAAAATGATAATAGAAATCCCCAAAACAAGGCAGCCGCCTATGTCAACCATTGTATTGAGATAAGATAATTTTATTACTATTCGACAACTGACCACAAAATTAGGTCAATGGGACTAAAAAGTACCTTCATGAGCTTTAAATCAATGTTATAACACTAGCAAGCCCTCTGCCTCCTTTCCAAACCCCCAAAAAACAATAATGGTTTAGATTTACATTGATGTATCTATCTATCTATCTATATATATATATTTTATTGTTATAAATTTTGTATATTTTATATATATTTTAGTTTATTGGTTCAAAGGTCGGTTTGGATGTTGCACTAGTCTGGCACTCGGCCAGTTGTGGTTTTGATGAAAACTTTGCAAGTTAAAACAAATGTGGGAGTGCAAATGCAACTTCTAGATTGATGTGAAAATTAGAAGATCTAGGCTCATAACTAACAACTAAAACAACTAGCTAATAAAGCTAATAGTGCTAATAAAAAAGGATAAGAAGTTTAGGTACACAAAGATGTAAATGAGATAGATTGCCAAAAAAGAGGGCACTTAGTGCTGATCAAGGGGAGATGATGTCAAGAAGTGCCAGAGCCGATTGTTGAGGATGAGTATGGGGATTGAGAGATAATCTCCCCACGAGAGTCATCAATCACTGTGGAATTGCTGACGCATTGGTAGATACATCCTCTGGGGTGTGGCCGATGTTGGGGGCTTTGCTGTATGATCCTAGGGGGAGCCTAGGAGCCTTGCTCTGTTAACATCCAAGGTCATGGAGAAGAAAGTACAGATGGAAGCATGGCAACGTTGAGTGGGGGGCGCTTTGCCATATGGCCATGTAGAGCTAAGTTGTCTACTGGGCTGTTTGATACTTTGGTGGTGTGCAACATGTGGCTTGGAATGGCAGCTCCATAAAGGTTGCATAGAGATTGGCTGGCTCCGTGGGTTGTGGTTGACCAAAGAATTGAGGTTTCAATCTAGACTCTAGAGGCTCCTTGGCCTGCCACTTGTTGCCTTGATTCAACTTGGAAGGAAGAAGTGGCTCGCTTGAAGGTCTTTGATTGAGACGGGGTGTGAAGAGCATGAGATCTGTGCATGAGTGCTTCTCTCATGTAGAGCAAGGCATTGTTGGTGGGTAGTAGAAGAAAGTAGAAGGGGAGCTATTGGAGTCTCGAAATAAGCAATGGAACCTCCCATGGATCTCATAGTAGCAGAGTCTCTGGAATATGTAACGTCTTTGGCTCTTCCAAGGACATAGCTGGTAGATCTTGTTCAACCATGGGACGTGGTGGTTAGTCTTGACTTGAAGTTTGTGAGAGCCCACTCGAAACTGTCCGAGGGGGATTCATAGGGCTTGCATTCAATGTATGTGTGTATACTAAGGTTAGATGATCAAGCCATCTCTCATCTCTAGGAAGTGCTCAGAGTAGAAAGTTAGCTTTGGGCTGAGGTTCAGAGACGATGTTATACATGTGACCTAAATGTGCTATCTATATATGTCCTCTTTGATTACTGGTTCAATGCCTGCTTAGACAGTAGGAGGTGATGTATCGCATCAAGGGAGGACTTGAAAGGGGGAGATGATCTAAAGAGATGACAACAGATTGGAGAAGCTGAAAGGCCTTTGAGAACCAATAACTTACTTGGCCTGGGGTCCAGTGGAGGCAATGGCCTTGGACAAACAAAGTGCTATTTAGGGATACTGATCCCTCCTCGAGGTAGAGTCCCTAAAGATCTAGACTGTGTGAAGGAAGGAGACCGGCTAGAAGATGGCCTCTAGGCGTAAAGGCTGGGCTCCGAACTCTGCCTGAACAATGGGATGGGGAATTGTTCGTTTGCACCAGATGGTGCATTTGAGGAGGGTATGGACTCTCTTAATCCTATCCCAATCTGTCTGCAGCATTCTCAATCCTTAGACCTCCGAACCATCAAGAACTGTGGGTCAGATGATTGTCTCCATAAGGTGCATCTTGGACGAATGTCCTGAATGTGATTCTGAAACCATTGCTGCTCAAGAAGGGCAAGAGAACGATAACCCTTATTGAACTGGGGGTGGAAGGACTGTTGCAAATTGAACTGTGGCCCTGTGAAGATACATGATGATGCTTACAGAAAATTGAATGAATGCAAGTTCGTTATTACATACCCAATAATGGAAGGAGTTAGGTTTCCACTTCTTTCTTGTTAAGTTTTGGTGTTTTCTTTCGGTTGTGAACTATTTTATATCCTTGTTCCCACTGCAGACTTCTTCAGAAAATTCCTATGATAGCGAGTGAGCCTGCAGGCTTTGTGAACCACTGAACAATTTGGGAGGGATTTCATGAAGGGTGTCATTAGACATGCTGTAAGATCCACAGAAGCGGGTACTATGAGTATAAAGTTACATGACTCAGGCTTCCACTGACAATATTCAGGAAAAACTGCAAAATCTCGGCAAACTAAAAATGTAAGCAATATTTAAATTTGACAGAAAAGTTAACTATATAAAATTGACTAAAGAATATGTAAAATATTAATTTTCACTTCCAGGTTTTCTAGCAAATTCAACAGCAAGTTTAGCTGAGTTTAGATGGTTTTAGTTGAGTTTACTTGGTGCGAGCTTCAAGGGTACTTGCCAGCTGCTATTAGTGCGTATGACAATGCTAAGGCCAGATGCCAATTTGTATTTCGATTAATATGACATCCTTTTTTGGAGTATTGACAGGGGAGGGTAAATATTGTGTATATATGCATGCCAACAATATTTTCCTATGTATATGATACCTATGCATGCAGTTGGAGTTATCTAACTCTTCCACACATACAATGACTGAACAGAGTTGAACCCATGGAAAATCTTCTGTTAATCCTTGTTCCAAATCAAGGTTGTCTATCTAGTCCATGTTTGTCTGTCAATCTAAAGTATGCGGTCATGTTCTTTGTTGAACTGCTTGGTACATTTTTAGACCTTATTTTTCCTTCTCTTTCTTCGAAGCACATTACAATTTTGAATTTATTCATATATTTTCGATAATAAAAGGTTAAGATTGGGTCTGGTTAACACCCAGCCCAAGTTAAGGCCACTTAAATACCTGTATTGTAATTTGTGCCATAGATTTGCCCTTTGGGACTGTCCATAATTACCCATATCTTTGACAGTTCAATTCTATACCACCAGTGTGCATGGAATGGATAACCATGCACCTACTTTAAATTTTAATCTGTCTCTTCTGTTTCAATTTTGATCACTCAAGAAGTGGTATGCTATCAATTTATGGGCATATGTAAAGTCCATTCTGTTTGTGTTTTATTTTAATTCTATACATGCTTTGTTTATAGTGGATGTTATATTTCACGAGTCTTTGCTTGGTTATGTTCTCAGAAATTTGTCGCAGAGATCCAATCTACAAAGTTTAGACATGGAGGAAGCAAGTGATGATGGGGATAACGTGTGCCCACTTTGTACTGAGGAAATGGATTTGACAGATAAGCAATTAAAACCTTGCCATTGTGGCTACGAGGTTTGCTTCTCAGCTGTTATTTTCTGATTTGCTCTCAATTTCCTGCTAAATGTATTTTTAAGTAATTCTCAGTTATATCTATAGGATTGGTGAAGTTAAACTTGGATTCCTATGTGGGGCCATATCTTTTTTATTGAAGTGATACTTATTTGAAAGAATCAATTGTTTTGGTTGTTGTATATTAATAGTAAAATTCGCAGGACAGTGGAATGTTAGTAAATAGGACTGGGCCTTACCTCATCTAGATTAAGCTGACAAGTTTAGAATTGTCGGCTGTCCAGACTCCAACATGCATTAAAAAAATACTGAAGTAGGCCACAGGTATGTACATATAACAAGAATAATAAAAGGTAAGTTGTGAATTCAGAGTCGACCTAGTTTTGTGCTGGGTCATATATAAAAGATTTTTGAATTTCCTGAATTGATCTCAAGGTTGTGAAGGAATTCACTCTAGGTTCGGTTTTCGAAGTCATGTGACCATATTGTCTTCTTAACCATATTGTTTGGAATGTAGCTAGTTATTTCTTCTGCCCTATATATGTGTTCCAGGATTTTTTATGTAATTTACTAATTTCTGTTTAAGGTATTGTAGCTGTCTGGAGTTCCCGCAGTCATCCTCTCATGATCATTTCTCATATATATGTATATACTATATATTATAGATAGTTACTGTCCATAAATCTTATATGTATATACTATATATTATAGATAGTTACCGTCCATAAATCTAAATCTATATATTGGGCTTGATAAAAGCTCATGTCTGGCCCTCTGAAAAAATCAGTTTTAGATGATTTAAGACCCCCCGTGTTTTCTGTTTGAGATTTCAGAGTCCTATATACTTAGAATAGTGCTTTTGAAATTAGGAGGATATTAAAGTGTATACATCTTTACTACTTTTTGCACAATTCACCAAGTCTCTTATTTTAGATGGCAAATTAGTCTTCAAGTGCCGTATCTACTTTCTGTCACAGGCGACTTGATAAGAGCCCTTGCTGTTGGTGTTCTTTTCATATAAACATGCTTTGACAGCTTTCATATAGATATTCCGAATATATAGGAATTTCAACTAGCAACTGTGTTACTAATGTGGTTGGTAGGTAAAATCAGTACCAGTAATCTCTTGAATTATAGCATATCCTAAATATTACCAGGACTCTCTGGGTTTCATAGGCAGTGATATCAGTAAATCTGGTAATAGTTGTTACTTTTAGTTTTGAAGTTAAATATGTTCTACATTCTCTGCCTTTGCAGATTTGTGTGTGGTGCTGGCATCATATAATGGAGATGGCAGAGAACGACAGGCGTTGCCCAGCTTGTCGGGAACCATACAACAAGGAAAAGATAGTTGGGATGTCTGTGAGTTGTGAGAGGTATGCAACGTATTTTCAGAGTTGGTTTTATATAGAAATTTATGAGATTATTTGTGGTACTGGTAATTATTGCAGAGAGCATCATTTATTCTTCCATAGAGAGCATCATTTCTCCTTCCTTATTAATGTAGCCGATTGAAAGATTCATTATTTCAATATGCAATGTGTACCAGACACAGGATACAAGTTAATTGTGGTTACAATTTATGTTTTCAATTTTGTGGTTAAAATATCTTTTCAATAGAACAGAATCAGAGTATTACTGTTCGTTTTTTTGTCACTTTTTACATTGGTGCAGATTGACGGATGTTAATTTTGAAAAGAGGCATAAGTCTCATAAATCAAAGGCAAAAGTGGCTGAAGCACGTAAGCATCTTAGTGATGTTCGTGTCATTCAAAGAAATCTTGTCTATGTTGTTGGCATACCTACGAGCTTAGCCAATGAAAAGGTATGCAATCATTTTACAAGTTATGAAATGCTTGGATTGAAGCATAGTCAATGTGTGTAAACTGGTTGGAAATTTAAATCCGTAGTAGTTTACTATGACATGCTTTGTTGCCTTTTTGGAAACTGCCATGGAAGAATTCTTTTTAATCCATATTTCCTCATTTAAACAGTTTTTAAAAAAATGTTGGACTGTCAGGTCCTGTTAGTTGTATATGCAATGAGCATATTTGTCATTTGAGTAAGTTCGGTTTTTTATGGATTGCCTTTTTTAGAATCTTGAGCGACGGGAGTTTTTTGGGCAATATGGAAAAATTCTAAAGGTGTCGATTTCTTGTTCTAGCTCCCACAGTTCTCAGCATTCTACTACTGGAACGATGTCACGTGTGTAAGTTCAGCTGCGTCAATTATTGTTGTACATAACTATAGGTTACCTACTTTTTGATTTGAACTTTCTTTTTCCAATGAAAGAATTCAGACTGAATCTTTTTATGCAATTAAAAGGGTGACTGCTTTGAGTGAGTGATTGTACATTGGTTTGTGATATTTTTTAGATTTTTAAGAATTCAGGCCCAAGTCTTTTTACAGAATTAAAAGTTTCTTTTTCTTTTTTATTTCTTGATTGATTGCACATTGTTTTTGAATACCTAAATGCAAGTTTATTGTTTGATTTGAGCATGAAGCATTTATGAAAGATTCAATAGTGGATGTTAAGCATATACAGCCTGAGTGGGCCTAATGGTTAAGAACATGTGTTTCCTCTTAAGAGGTCACAGGTTCAAATCCAGAGGGGGTAGGGTATGTATACCTTCGTAGACTTTACCAGTCAAATCGCTGGGCGGAGGGGGGTTCCTTGTCCCACAAACAAGGGGGTCTCATACACCAATTTGGTGTGCTGGCTTGGCCGTGACCTTAAAAATAGATTATTATTATTATTGAACTCTATGTTTTCTTGCATTTAAAGCTTGTGTGCTGGAGTTGTTGGTTTAATTACTGATTTACATGCAATCAGGTTTTGGTATGGATTCAATGGAACATAATCTGGGTTCTGCCAACTAATTGAAAATAAAAAATCAAATGTGTTATATCTTTTTGTTTTGCTTCGCATCTGAATTGGTTTCTATATTGTTCTTTAACATTCCTCTTATGTGTTTCTATCTGAATTGGTTTCTATCTTTTTGTGTTTGCAATCTGAAATTGTTTTATTGTATTTCAGATATATTACTTTTATGAAGGAGGAGGATGCTCTTCGTTGTATTCAGGCAGTAAATGGGTATATACTTGAAGGACAACCGTTGCGGTAAATTTGAAGCTGGAGGAGTGCTGCATTCCGTTTTTGTGTGTCTTAGTATCTGTTCAATCTTTGCGTTAATTTTACTCTAACTTGTAATGAGGTATTTGCAGAGCATGTTTTGGCACCACAAAGTACTGCTATGCCTGGCTGAAAAATACGGTATGCCTGGTTTATTATATTTCTCGAGCTTATGCCAGTGCTCCTAGGAATATTTATTTTATATTTTTTTCTAAGGGATATCTTCTGGTTTCAGCCTTGCAACAATCCGGATTGTTTGTACTTACATGATGTGGGTTCTGAAGAAGATAGTTTTACTAAAGAGGAGCTGGCTTCAAAACGCGGGAGGTATGAAAACTCCGAGTACTTTGCATAATTGTTTCTTCCCGTTTCATCTAAAGTTGAAGCTATTATAGCAGTTAAGGACAACTTACTACAGGCCTTATAAGTTATAGGGATGTGCATGTATGTTGAAAATACCAGTGCAAGAATTTATTTCCATGTTCATGTTCCAAGGAAATGGAGAAAAAATTAGAATGCTGTTAGATTTTTAGGGAAAAGAGAAAGCAGTAATATCTTTTAATTTTGATCACTACTGTACATACAGATCAGCACTTAAAACAAAATTCTCAAGTAGATGAAATACTGAAAATATAAATCTGAACATGCTAAGGAGAACAGACTTTAACTAGGACTGATCATGAACAGAAAAGAAACATTAACTTGAACTTAAAGAACTCAAGAACAATCAGCAAGAGTAGGGCTAATATGAAAACCCCAAACAGCACAAATGAAAACTGTCCAAGAAGATATAGGACTGCTACAGCAAGATGGGCAGCTAGGGTAACAGTCTTAGGACTGTCACAACAGGTCCTAGAGGCAACAGTTAACAAGTGATAGTAGCAGCATAAGAGGTACACAGGTGGCAGCCAAGGAGAAAACCCACAGCAGCCTAAAAGAAACGCAGCGGCAGCCTGGAGAGAAGATAGGAGGGGCCGCGGCACCTTGTCCAGCAGGAGTAGGCTGTACCTCCTTTAATACAGCAAGAGGATAGATCCGCGGCACTATGACCCAGCAAGAGAAACACCAGAAATGAAGCACCAGCCAGCAAGAGGAGGCCGTACCCAAGACAAGAACCAAACTGAAATAGCCACAGAAAATCAGACCATAAGAAGAGTGTGTGTGAGTGTAAGAATGAGTGAGGGGTAGGTTCTTATTTATAGTTTAGGAAGGGTTAGGAATAGGTCTCAGTCTTTGAAAGCAACTTGGATACGTCTATATCAGCAAGGTCTCTTAGTTCTCTGTCAGGTCAGAGTCAACTTGGCAAGCTCTTTAAGAACAAAGTTTTCATGGTGGATGTTTGTAAATGATCTTACATTATTAATGCAATAACGGAATATCGTTTGCTGGGGTTTTTCTCCCTGTACAGGGTTTCCCCAGGGTATATGTGTTGATGTGCATGCTTACGTATCTACATGATTATTGCTATTCAATTATGATTCTATATTGTTGAAATGTATTGAGCTGGAATCAAAGTGTTGAAGAATTCAAAGAAATAATCGCTTAAGAAATCAAACTCAAAATTTAAGAGAGGAGAGGCATTAAACCCTAGGAGAATCATTCTTCGAGAGCATTTCATTCATGGGGGTTGGATAAACCCTAGTATGACACTTGTACATCCTTGTATTGTTGAGAGCAATGCTATTAGAACCAGACCGATCAACCCCAAAAATGTTAATCGGTGGACATCGAGGTACATAGAGGGCTTGGTGCTCTTTGTTAAGAATCGAGCACAAACAAAACGAGACAAGAAATGATGGTAAAGGCATTAAGCCATCATGATACACATTGTATTGATCTAATGATATGAATTTATAGTACATAGATTGACAAGATCTAGATCTAGATCTCATTGACAACTCATCAATGGATCATGACAACACCTCATTTTACAACTCATATCAATGTGCTCTTGGACTTTGTGATTGTCTAGGGACTCACAGTCTAACATTCCCCTCCTCAATCACAAGTCTGAATATTGTACCAGTAACAAAACAATAACTAGTATCATCTTCAATATAAAACCGTTAAACTGAGCTTCGATGAAGATATGCTTGAAAAACTGCCAATAGATGATTTGGAAGTGAACAACTGCCATGTCTAAACATTCCCATTCTTTTGATTTGATTTTTATGAGTTGATCCCAACTTGCTCTCCCGAAGATGATCCCAACTCGGGGATTGAAACGTTGAGTTTCAAAGCTAATTAATGCAGGTTTCCTCCTATTATCTAATTTCTTGACTCTGTAAAATGAACAACCTAATTGATTTTTATGATTGATAGGACTTCGAATCTTGAAGCCCGACTATCATCATTGATATCTGAAATGTTCCCCCCTATTAGGTGCAGGGTGAGAAGTTTGTTGAAGTTGATTGAGAGGATCCAAGCTTGAGCTTTGGATTCTTTATGTTCTTCAATGATTCATAGTTGAAGGGATCCAAGCTTAATCTTTGGATTCTTTTTTTCCTTCAATAATGATTCATAGTTGAAGGGTTCCAAGCTTAAGCTTTGGATTCTTCATGTGGTGGTTTTGAATGACCACTAACCATGTTCCATTAATGCTTGAACAATGTGGTGGTTTTGGTTTACCACTAACCATCTTCACTCAAACAGTGTGGTGGTTTTTGGTTTACCACTAACCATCTTTGCTCCCCCTTGAAGGTGTAAGAGAATGTATTTTTCATCAATGTGCTCCCCCCCTTAAGGTGTGGAGAGTACCATCTTTGATTCATGTTTTGATTTCATAGAACATGGAGAATCAAATCTGGATCGTCACCAAAATCATTTGGAATAGTTGTTAGAAATCGTTTTATTGTTGTCATTTCTCCATGCAGCTGTGGTTTTATCACTGTCTTGACTAGACTGTAAGACTGATGTAGTTTCTTTACTTGTTGATTCCATTTCCATGAAGTTATCTATCCATAATTGTTAGAATTTAAGGGCAAAATGTAGACTAGCTAGAAACATAAATAATTTTATTTAATTTCTAAACATTTGCTACTGTAATTCTAGATCAACAACACATTAAAAATTTCTGATGTATAATCTAATAACATAGATCTGAGTATTACCTTAGCCAAACAAAGAACAAAATACTTGATATGCAACTGTTACCTTCCTGAATGTATGCTCAGAAAAACTTAATGGATCATGGATCAAACCCTCAGGGTAGATCTCATCATGATCATCAGGACAAATGCCAAGAAGAACTTTTAGGGTAGTAGACCAGAAAACATCTCAACTGACTGAGAATCAAAAAGCCATGCCACTATCAAGTAATAGGGCTAAAAGAAAAACACCACTGTCCAGCCTAGTGGCTAGAAAAAAAGCCTCAAACAACCTTAAAATTTTCAGCCCATTAAACACAAAAGTTTGCTACAGCAAAGGCAAAAATACCAACAGTTCCAGGGTATCCCTAACAAAACTTGTTTAAGGTACTAGGGCTACTTGCAGACAAGGAGAGGTAGCATATAAGGGCGACACGAGCAGAAGGTTAAGGCGACACCATTAAGGCAACAATGCAGCACAAATAAGACAACAATGGCGACACAATAAGAAGGTACCAGAACAACAATAAGAACACCCTTTGCGACTGGCTAGGAAAGACCTTTTTAGATCAACGACAGGCTAAGCAGAACAAGGCTGATAGAGATAAAACCCATGGTAGTTGGAGCAGACCAAAACACACAAAGGAGGAGCTGAGAGACCTGTCCAGAAGAGTTGCAACCACTTAGTAACTTGATCA
>ML809767.1:124843-140841 GCA_009831015.1 Picea engelmannii | reverse complement strand
TTTGCAGAACCATATGCTGAAGTGTGCTCTAAAGCTATTGCATCAGAAACAGAGGTGCTTCCCTTAATGGATGAAGTCCAAATTCCAGCGGATGATTATAGTTCTAAAGATTGTTCTCTACATCAAATGTCTGTAAATACTGCAATTGTTAACGGTGATTATGACAACATTGGAGTTACTGATTATAAAGTAGAGGAAAGATCAKTTTCACATGCTGAAAAGATTAGTGCAGGTTCTATTCAAATTCTTGAAAATGAGTCTATGTTAGATGCAACAGATAGAAGCACAAGGACTGGTTTTCAAATGCCTGAGGAAGTAGATATTGCTAGAAATTCTAATGCCTGTTCTGGAAAGCTAGAATGCTTGGATAAACTGGGGTGTAATATCCTTCCAGAAGTGGATATGAAGGGTTCAGATGGTGGAGAAAACAGTATTATTTCAAACATATTGTCTTTGAATTTTGATACGGATGATACTTCATTAAATAGTCCTCGCAATCTAGCAAAATTACTCCTTTCTGAGACTGGTAAGTGCAATGGGCTGTCAAAGGAAATATCAAGTTCATGGAAGTCTCAGAATAGCAAGCAGTCAAGATTCTTGTTTGCAAGGTCAGAAGGTTCTATAGAAAGATCAAGCCATTATTCTACTCCCAATTTGTCATCGTCAAGGCAATTGCAGAGGGAGTGGGCAAATGGAAAAGATGTTTTGGAAAGCACAAATGAACATGATGAATTGAATATCAATAGACCATCTAATGATGCTTTCACTCCTAACATGCAAGGATTTCAGAGTATTTCAGAGGGCAGCACATTTTTTATTCCTTCAGAGGCCATAGGTGAGTTTGGCTTTCATGTGGTTTCGGATATTAGTACTTTTCTTTTAATGATTGTGTTTTGCCTCTTGCTAGTACGACTTATACAGCTTTTGCTTGCTTTTATCTGGCCATTTTAAGTCTCTATTTTTTTTTTCAAAGTTTGTTATCCATGGATATGGACTTCTCTTTATGGAGCTAAATAGAAGAGATAACTATCTTCAGATGAACCAATCTGGGAAGATGTAACACTGCACGGGTTGTTCCTATGTTGTACTGGGACATCACCAATATCGCGTAGGATGGTCAGATGTCCCTTGACCATCTTGGGGACTTGTTAGAATCCCCTGCCAAAATCGGTGCCTAAGAGGTGCCAATGTAGTTTAAAAAGAAATAAACGGCCTTAACCCTACACTCACTCACCAACACTCTACCCCTTACTAAGTTACTTAACAATCTCTAACTCAGCCATGATTTAGGTTTTTTTCTTTAAATTGGTTAGTAGAAGAACTTGCAATATATGACAATTGGTAAGTTACAATTTATTAGAAATTGGGAGCCATATCCCTATGCGTCTTCCAATATCTAATGGGTTGTTCTTGGGCTGTAGGTAAACTATCCTTTGTAACCTCTAATTTGCTGATAGTACCATATGAGCTTTGAAAATAATAAGAACTGTTGTTGAAGCACCCTGCCTTATTCAACAATGAAGATATCTGAAATGGCACTCCCCGATCCCACTTGTGACTCCCACACACTAGATTTCATTTAGTGCATATGCCACGTGAGACCACGTGTTGACCCTCTATTGGAGGTATTGGTGGCTTTATTGAGCCTACATATGGGTAAATAACCCATCTTATTGTATTTATCTATGTTTGACTAGGTTGGCCTAGTCAACCTCCTGGTGCTTTCGTCCTAAACCCTAATGGAGGTTTACGTGTATAAATACACCAGCCTTCTCATTTGTAAATCATTCACTCAATTTGTTATCTTACTGGTATTTGGACAATGATCTTCTCTCTTTTGTGTTGGATCTCTCTTTCAAGCACATGGTATAAGGTTTATATCTATTGTGATCATTATTGAAGTGCTGTTATATTTTTCTGCTGTACTTGATTAGGGTTTATTGAAGATTTCACCGTAGATCCACTATCTTATGATCTCAACATGGTATTCGAGCTAGTGTGGACTTTGTTTCCCTATCCAGCATTGTTTCAGGCCTGAAACTAGGGTTTCCAGTGCTGTTTTAAGGTCATTTTAGGTCTGAAACTAGGGTTTCAGCTATTCCTTATGGACAGCAAACTGGTTTTTATGGTTTTCTACCCTTTTTTTCCCCAGTATCCTCCTTCCTTGGCTGTTGGTTGGCCCTTTTCAACAGATTTCAGGGGTTATTTTGCAGATTTGTGCCCTCTCTAGGGGCAGCCCACTTCCTCTTTCTTCTTGTAGCCCCAATGGTAGTGTTATGGATGACAAATGGTTGTTTCCCCATATTAATGGCGCCAACTATCATATTTGAGTTAATCAAATGATAGCCCTTCTTTGTAGCAAAGGTTCATGGATCTATTTGGAGAACCACTTCCTGCTGAAGATGATGACAATTATAACCTGGTGTGTTTGAAGAAGGGTGAAGTCCTAGGGTTGATAACTCTTTATGTGGAGCCAGACCTTGTAACAAAAGTGCATTGCAGATTTTGGATGTTTTCCACAATTTATTTGGCACAATGAACACTATTCAAGTCAATCAACTTGAAACTGAGCTCTCCAACTTCAAAATGTCACATTTTTGTACTGTTGAGGAGTATATCTCCAGTTTGAAGAACCTGAATATTGACATTATTACATCCAGTGGTGAAGGAAAATAGGATTCTGAATATAACACTGTTTCTGTTAATAACCATTCTCTCACATTAATAAGTTTTGCTATCATCTTTTAGAGCATTTCTCTTTTTTCTCATGGTGCCTGTTTTGCGTACTTTAGAGGACATGTTTTCTAACTTTATCTAGCATCAAGTCATCACTTGGTTTGAATTTCCTTCTAGCAATCAAGCCCATTCTAAGGCTTCTACCTCATACATACATGAGTTCTACAAGGGACAATCCCTATCCTCAAAGAAGTGGAGGAAAACTTGCTCTTTAGCACAAGGAGGATCATGCTTTCAAAAATTGTCTTCTTTGTCTTCAAAAGATTGAAGAAATTGCTTGACAAATAGCGAGAAACAAGAAACAATGCCTTCTTTGAAGAAAAGGTTGGTAGTTCCTCACATCTAGCTGTGCAATCTGCTTTATGATCTTCCACCTTTTCCCAGGAATTACTCCTTTCTGCTTTATGGTCTTCCAATTTGATGAAGCACAAGCACTTTCTCTTCAACTATAGTGATTAGCATAAAGGTGAGCAGGTAACTATCGACAATGGCTCAACTCTCCCAGTTTCTGGTTGTGGGATTGTTGTTAATAGTTATTGATAATGCTAAGTATGGGGATGTTCTCCATGTTTCTAGAGTGGGACCAAATATACTATCTGCTTATCGCATCACACAAACTTATAAAAAGGTGAAATTTTTGTCAAATAGATGGGTGTTAAAGACATAAATGTCAAATTCAAAGTTTGTTGCTTTTGGATATTGTGATGAATCTGAATGAATTTACAAGTTGGGGAAGTATTCTTCAACCTCAGCTTCAAATAAATTCATTGCAATGGTGGCCAATGCAGATGAGGACAATAAGCTATGACATTTTCATCTTGGTCACACCAATCATGGATCCTTGAGACACATGCTCTATCTTTGCCTAGTTGAAGGTCTTTCATAGATCGATCCTCCTATTGGTATTTGCGAGGGATGTGTGATGGGTAAACATCACCAAGGGACGTGTTATGGCCACTTATTCTCTTGGGGGAGCCAAATAACTTCCTCACTTTAATTGATGATTAATTCTCGGTTTCTATGGGTCTACCATTAAATCCAAGGACGAGGTCTTCACGGATTACGAGGGTTTAAAACTCTTGCTGAAGCTGAATGCAACTGGAAGATCAAGTGTCTTCTCATTGATTTGGGGGGGGGGCACCTACATTGGTAACAAGATAAGATGATTTTATTAATATGCAACAAATGACCACAAAAGTAGGTCAATTGGATTAAAAGATACATCTAGTGTGAATACAGTGTAGGAATGCAAAAGAAAATCCTATGTAATGCTGAAAGCAAGAGAAAGAAAGCGGAAAAAAGTACAACATATATAAGTGTCTAGTTAAACTAATTGCTAGGTCTAACCAAAATATTCAAATAATAGTATTATAGGTGTAGTAATACAATGTGTGAATCCGAGATTGTAAATTTGGACACCTCGATGTTGAACCAGAGATCCTAGTCTTGGTATCCTAGTCTTGATGACTGAGGGTGAGGGGGGAAATGGGGTATTGGCTTGTTGTCATATTGTTGGGCACTATATGATATTTCTTCTATATGATCTTTGGAGGGATGTAAGAGCAAGGGGGCCTTGCTCTCCTACCATCCAAGATTGAAGGAAAGAAGCCGTGGATAGAATCTTGGTAACTCTGTCGAAGTTGGGGGGTTGGTTCGATGGGTGGGAGGTGCCTTTGCTTTGGATTTGTCTGGGGGATGGTTTGTGTGTCATTATGGTGACATGTGGTCTGTGGCCCGATCTAACACCTCCAAATGTGCCTCAAGGGTATTGGTCGGCTCCTTGAGGGGGAGGTTGAGGCGAGACTCGAGGTCTTGCACCTCTATGGTTTGGAAAACTTTGAAGATTTTTTGGTTGCTTGTTGACCCGATTTGATAGAGCAACGTGAAAGTATGAGGTGATCTTCCTGGTGGTCACATGACAAGGTGGTGCATGCAAAAATTGAGATCTGTGGTTGGGTATCTCTTTGATGAAGAGGGTTAGGCATCTATGATTGTGATGTTAAAAGAAAATGGAGAGGGAGCTCCCAAAGTCCAATATAGGCAGTGATGGCACCCTTGGATCTCATAGTAGAAGGGGTGCTAGCCTACTTGGATCTAACTCTATGAGAGCCTACTTGGAGCTAGCCTAGAGGGATCTTGAGTGAGTACATTTGGTCTCTACGTGCGTATGAGGTTATTGATGATGACACCATCTTGCAACTCCAAGAAGTGCTCTAGATAAAAAGACATTACTGAGCCAAGGTTCTCCAGAGGTGAGGTCCAAGTCACTTGGATATACAATTTGTAGATGTCCTCTTTGATGGCTCGATTTAGTTCTCATCTATTTGGAAAGAGATGGCTTGCCGCGTCTAGAGAGTACTTGAAGGGGAAAAGGTGCTCTGGGGAGATGGCCATCAACTAGATAAGTCAAGAGGCCTCTGAAAACCAAATTTGTGCACGACTTGTGTGGCAATCCGAGCAGAGTGTTGGGAAAGGGTACCTATCTCTTATGGAGGCAAAGTCCCCAAAGGATTGGATTCTTTGTAGGAAAGAGACTAGACTAAAAATGACCTCAAGGCAAAAGTGGTGGACTTTGGGATTTTCTTGAATAATGGGTTGGGGAACCATATGTTTGCATCGTATGATGTGCCTGAGAACCAGGGTCTTGACTCTCTCAACTCAGGCCTAGTTTGTCTGTAGCAAACTCAGTCCAAGCCTTATAAAACATATAGGATTGTAGGTTCGATAATCATTGCTAGGAGGTGAAGTTTGGATGAGATGTTTAGGAACTAGTTTTGGAAACACAATCTCTCGAGGAGGGTGAGGGAGCTGTAGCCTTTATCGAATTGAGGTTAGAGGACTTGTTGTATGCTAAAGTGAGGCCCCACAAACTTGACCCCCAAATAGGTGTAAGTTGTTTTGATCTCAATCTCTTCCCCATGGAAGTAGAAATCTAGGTCGGAGAAAATCTTCTCGATGCATTGAAGATCATAACCTTGGTTTTATCATCAATTGTCGAAGGTCACAAACATTGGCTAGGACATCGATATGTCTCTATAGGCCTTGTTATTACATGATTTGTACTTGTGCGAATCCCTCCACAAGATTCCAATCTTGTGTAACAATTGAAAGTGTCTACCACTGTCACCTAAGTAGAGACTTCCCTTGTTTTAGTGATGGAAGGAGGTCCACCACAAGGGAGGCTTCCTTGGTGACCTCAAGGGATCAAATAGCAAGATTAGCAGAGACTACAATCCCCTATCTTGGTCACTTGAAGGTTAGGTCTAGGTCTAGGAGAAGAAACGAAGGTAACGTGGTAATTGTTTCACCTGTACGAGACAAAAAACAATTTGAAGCATAATATAGACAATTACCAAGTTATAAAGCTCAAAGATGATCTCTTAGACACTAGATGATCAATAAATGCAATGGCTGTTGCAAATTGCAGCAGTAAACAAGTGTACAACAACAATTAATATTTTGCAACAGCAGCAAGAAATAGTTCTTAGAAATGTAGCAAATCAGCATGAAAATTAAGCCTTCAACATGTACAATATTATCCAATTGCTAGATTTAATTTCTGAGTAACTTAAGCCACTTTTCCAATTGTGTATGCAAGAAATTAAAGTAAAATTCAGTGGCTGTAGCAAACTTTTGTAACAACAGCAATAAATAACATTTGTTTGCTAAGATTAGGGTTAGAGAAGTTAGTGAGATAGTTGAGAGAGAGAGAATGTTAATTTTAAATGCTACTTTCACCCCAAGAATAACTCTAGACTATTGTCGTTGTACTCTAGGGGTTATGAAGTCAAACATGCACAACCTTGAAGATTGAACTAGATAATGACAAGGATGAGGTCTAAACCCTACGGTGCAAACACTCATGGGCCTTAAGACTAGACTTTGAAGAAAATGGTTCCTAGGGTGAAAACACTCTTGGGCCTAGGTGCCGTTTTCCTTCTTCTAAGTCAACTAGATCAAGGATCAAAGACTAAGATTAAAACCCTAAGGTGCAAACACTTTTGGGCCTTAGGTTCTTAACCCTAACAAAGAATGCTTTCACAAAACTTGGACAATAAAAAGTTGTGAAGTAGAGAAACACTTATATCTCCATCCTAGGGTTTTAACAAGACAAAGTAACATGACATGAAATTGCTCAAATTACCTTCTTCTCCAAGTTGCTAGGCTAGAGAAAACCCTAGTTGCAACAATACAACATACGAGAAAGTAAGAACATCCACAAAAGACCCTCCTCCAAGATAGTGCATGAGATCAAGAGACAAAGAGAGAGAATAGTGAATTTTTTGGAGTTGCCCACTCCAAATGAGTGAGGAAGTGATGATGAAAAATAAGAGGAGTGCTAGCCTTATTTATAAGGAAACCCTAACACTGCAAAAGTTACTAAGATGAAAAGAAATGTCTCTTGGTGGGGTCGACCCCTCAAATTTGACTTTACAAATGAAAAAATGCAAAAATAATACAAAAATGGTCACACGTGTGGTGATGTCATTTCCCCAATGGGCTAGGAAGGCCTCTTCAAGGCCATGTGTCATTGCCTGAGGTGCAAAGGTGGTGTGAGAATGCTACATCCATCTCAAAGTCATCACTGGCATCCATGTGGCAACAGACCCCATCATCATCCATCAAACCCTAGCACGACGTCGTCCTCTAAATGCTCAATGTCCAATGTGCAAGTGGTGGCATTCGAAGAGGAGAAGGCTATGCATCATCTCTGGGTGTCCTCCAATCATCTCCCTGTGCAACGTCCTCCATCCAATGCAAGATAGCCTTTGGGTGTAGAGCCCATGATGTGGGATTTTTGCCCATCTTTGTGCCACCATGACCAAATCTATCAAAATCAAGCTCATCTGTCCAACCTCCAAGGTCCTGAAGATGAGAGAGCCCATGTCTGAATGTGTCAAGTAACTGGGTGACTCACCACTCTACATCACACGTGCCATATATTGCAATAATGGCACAACGTCCTGGGTGAAAGCCTGGGGAGTCCTTAAAAGAACCATGTGAGGGGCATCCAAATCAAAATAGAATATGAAATCAAGTAAACCAATGTTCATAAAATATACTAGTCCTTAAATCATGCAAAGTAAGATGTTACTTAAGATATAAGCCACATGAACAATTCACTTCAGTAACCCCTTCAAAATAACACACCAACTCAGGACTTTATGTAAGTTGGCAAGTCTGAATATGGGAGGGCCTTCATCAAACCCAATTAGGTGTGCCAACCAAAAGAATGAAAGAAAAGACCCAGGTAGAGGGATATGTCCCGAGGGAAACAATGAAAGAAAAGAACCCTTCAAGAGTAAGTGTGGTAGTGGTATGTGTTGGGCTTACTTCATGGCTTATGGTGTCATTGAATCCATTTCTAGGAGCGCTTTTGTGGAGGGTGCGCTTGCTGTTGAGTTACCACTTTCTAAGTGCTACGTTTTTCCAAATCCCTTTATCTGCCTTTTTATTTGTCCTCTTATCATATTTGCAAGTCCCCTTTTATAAGGTTTCTGTTGATTTTCCTGCAAACCCAACATACGACTAATAATCTGAATAAAATCTCTTTATTAATTATTAGCACAACTGGGTTATCAACGAAACATTAGTGGAAGCATTAAAAACATAAACCAATCACATTGCACAAAGATTTCGGGTAAACAACCCTTGGAAAAAACCCTTGCGAGAAAAACAGATTTGTGATGATTTTATTGCTATAAAATCAGGGCTTCTTTCTTGGGATAATGGCCCTTCAGAGGATTACAATGCAACGATAGCCTAGCACACCTAGCTGCTATCTCCCTCGTTGCCCCTTTGCACCTTTACTCAGCGTTGCCCACTCACACTTGGATGAATTCTCTTCACGCACTCAATGAGATCTACTCACTACTCTCTCTTCAACCTTTTATTACATTGAGTTAGCCCTAAATCCAAAACCCTAGATCTCCTAAAGTGATCAACGGATGAGATCTAATCTCACGTTCACTTTGGATTTGATGGATAGGACTTAATCAACTCACTTATGTTGAGAATGTAGCAAGGAAGGTCTTCCACGCATTGCAACATCCTAACATGGTGGAGGACAATGAAACATTAGTCAAGTTGATTAATTTAACTTTTCCTAAAGTTTAATTTAGGAAAAAGATTGTTGATGTGTTATATTYTTCAGTTGACTTATTGAGCACCTTTTMTAAGGTTAAAGTGAAAATARTTTAAGTGATGGATCTTTTAATCTAGACCATCCATCTCATTGAGTGAGGGAGAGTTGATCTCARCCCTCCATCCTTATGAGATTARGGTTTTCACTTTTCACGAGGGTATAAGGGAAATCGACTTGGCTAAGGAGGGCGCATTATGCATTATGCATTATGCATGAGAGAGATCGATTGAAGGAGCATCGATCTGAGGTTTGAGAGAAGAGGGTTTTGCAGGGAGACAAAGGACTTCCAACTGAGAATCAGTCCATTTCCAGGGTCAAGCAGAGGCTATATCTACTAGCCACGCAGAGGAGCCGGAGAGGGTGACGAAGGGTGCACACAGGAGCTGTATGACTCACACAGAGGCACTTGTGCAGGGTTTTGCTGAAGCGCTAGGGTTCTAGAGGTTGAGAGAGGGGTCATACTTCATCTTGGAGGCATTTTGCTGAGGTTTGGCTCAGTGTTTTGTGGAGGTCAATTTCTATAAGATCTTTATATTTTCTTGCTAAATAATAAAATCTTCAAATCTGCTGCATTGGTTTTCCCTCAAGGGTTTTTCCAGGGACTATTGACCAAAAATCTGTGTACATGTGATGTGATTGTTGTTATCTTCTACTGTTAAGTTCCCAGTTAATATTCTGCTGTGCATAATTATTTGTTGTGGAAATAACCTAGCGAAATCAGTTAAAAATAAAAATAAATTGGTTTATGTGCTAGGTTTAGAGAAATTTCACATGGTATCATAGCAGGATTGTTGAAGAAGCAGTATCACAGGTGGATTGTTGGAGATCTAAGTGGATCGTGTGGATCCAAGGCACAAATCAAGATAGCTACAAGTTTTGGTAGCACTAAGATTATAGCGTTTGAGTAAAGGCAACTCAAGGGTTTGAGTCGTGAGGGTTTGAACACAACAACACTTTAAAAAATGGTCATGACCTTGAGAATGGAGGATAGGCTTCAAGGTGCTCAAAAATTTTCCACCTGGAAGGAAAGGGTTACTATGATCCTGGATGTCAATGATGTCCTTGATCATGTTGACAGTAAAGCAGTAGCTCCTACAGATGCAACTCTACTAGTAGCTTGGAAGAAGGTTAAAGCAAAAGCAAAGAGCATACTCCTTGATGGGGTGAAGGATCACATAATCCCTCACCTCACTGGGAAAACGTTTGCTAAGGATATGTGGACGGTCGTGAATGATCTTTACCAGAGCAAGAATGAACACATGGTGATGGTTGCTTCGAGAGAGATTGAGAACTACCAAGATGGCGAAAGGGGAAGGTGTGGTCCACTACCTTACTCGACTTACATACATCATGGATGAGCTAGGCACAGTAGGTGAGAAAAATGAAGAGTCTGAGTTGGTGCGTGTGGCACTAAATGGCTTTTCGAAGTCATGGGATGTGTTCGTGTTGTAGCTCGAGAGAAACTCCCTGATTGGCAGTGGTTATGGGATGATTTTGTGCAGGAGGAGATCAGACTTGGTCAATCAGGATCATCATCTTCACCACACATTGTGGACGAAGAAGGGTTGGCTCTTGCGAGCAAAGGCAAGGGCAAGAAGAAGAAAAAGAAGGGTGGAAAGAAGAACATTGACTTCTCAAAAGTTAAATGTTTCCAGTGTCACATGATGGGACATTTTGCCTCAGTGTCTGGAGAAGAAGAAGAAGAACCAATCGCATATGGCAACTTCTGCAATAGTGGATGAGTTTTCCAAAAGATTAGAGGATAATTTTTGCTTCATAGACTGTATGTCTAGCGCAACAGTCTCAAACACGTGGTTTGTTGACAGCAAAGCATCTTGTCATATGATAGGGCGCAAGGAGTTTTTCACTAGGCGGCAGGAGGGAGGCGTGAATCTGGTTATAGAGCTCAGAGATGAAATGCACTACAAGGCGCAAGGGGTTGGCACAGTTTCGTTTCAAAGGGAGTCAGGTAAACCACTCCGGTTTTCTGACGTACTATATGTTCCGGGGTTGACAAAAAATCTCATCTCGATCTCTACTCTGGAGGATAAAGGGTATGAGGTCACCTTCCGAGAAGATGACCTCAGGGTCAAGCGAGAAGATGGATAGGATGATTGGGGTTCAAGAAGAGAAGGTGTACAAGCTACAGTTTCAACCAGGGAGAGCATTGGTTAGTACAACCACAAACATGGGTGAGTTGTGGCACAGGAGGATGGCGCACATACACTTTGGTGCGCTGGGGCACTTGAGACAGGCAGTAAAAGGATTGCCTAAGTTCACAACAGAGAGGCATGACCCTTAAAAGGGTTGTGCAATGGGCAAGTATGCTCGAAGACCATTTCCACCAAGCGAGCACAGGTCCAAGGGAGTCTTGGATTTGATTCATTCAGATGTATGTGGTCCGTTGAGCGTGGAGTCAGTGAGTGGCTTCAAATATTTTGTTCTGTTCATAGATGACTACTCTAGGAAGAACCAGATTTACTTTTTGAAGGCCAAGGATGAGGTCTTCAACATGTTCTAGGAGTTCAGGGCTCTAGTAGAGAACCAAACTAGTAGGAAGATTCGAGTTTTGAGGTCTGACAACGAGGTGAGTACACCTCCAAGGAGTTTGAGGATTATTGCGTGACAGCTGGGATCGAGAAGGAACTCACAGTACCTTACAATCCTCAGTAGAATGGAGTGGCCGAGAGGAAGACCGGGACTATACTCGGAGCAACACATGCGATGATACATGATTAGGGTTTGCCACTGTTTTTGTGGGTAGAGGCTAGTGGCATTGCTATATACATACAAAACAGGAGTCCCCACACAGTTTTGGGGAAGTTGACACCTGACGAGGTATTTAGTATTTACATGTACCAAACTGGATGTGAGTCATCTTTGCATCTGGAGCAACGTATGTTACTGTCATGTCCCTTCGGAGAAGAGGACAAAGCTGGAACCCACAACGGATACGGGGTTACTTGCTGGATATAGCTAGGCTTCCAAAGCCTACAAGATCTTTTTGCCAGCATGTAGGAAGATCATAGTGTGTAGGGATGTACAGTTCGAGGAGTGTGCATTAAGGAGGTCTAGAGACTTGCCAGCACAAGACCAACAGGGAAAGGATTCAAGAGTGAAGATTGAAGAGGCACAGGGTTAGAGCACATGATCACAAATTCAAACGCAAGGTACTGGTACATGTACATGTGTTGAGAGGGAGACTGTTGGACATGATCATCATGAGCTAGATGATGATAAGGAGGAACAACGTGATGCAGTTCCATAGTAGCAGGACACTAGGCCACGACCTAAGTGGTATAAGTTCACAGTTAGTGATTCTAGGCCGACAGGGCTTCCAGAGAGAACCTTCAGATGAAGTAAACCACTAGAGAGACTTGGGTACATGGCATTAATGACATAGCTTATCGATGCAGAGCCTTCAAATTATGAGTATGATGCACAACATGGAGTGTGGCAAGAGGTCATGATGGAGGAGTACACATCCATTATGAAAAATGATGTATGGGAGGTGGTGCCTAGGCCAGAAGGGAAGGTGGTTGGATCCAAGTGGATCTACAAAGTCAAGTATGCAACAGACGAAAGCGTGGACAAGTACAAAGCGTGCTTTGTGGCCAAGGGGTTTTCACATAGAGAGGGAGTCGATTATGAGGAGACTTTCGCCCTGGTGGCCAGATATTCATCGATCAAGACTATTATTTCTTTAGCAGCATAGTTAGGTTGGTTTGTTCACCAGATGGACGTGAAGATTGCTTTCCTCAATGGACTGGTTGAGGAGGAAGTATATGTCGAGTAGCCAGAGGGGTTTGAGATCGACCACAAAGAAACGCATGTTTGCAGATTTAGGCGAGCCTTGTATGGGCTCAAGCCAACACCTCAGGCTTGGTACTCGAGGATTGACAACTACTTGAGAGAGATGGGTTTCCAGTGGAGTGAGGCAGATCCGAACTTGTATTTTCTTGTAGGGGAGGCACCTCTCATACTGGTGTTGTACGTAGATGACCTGTTTCTGACAAGGGACGAGCAATGGATAGCAAACTGCAAGACAAATCTTGCAGTTGAGTTTGAGATGAAAGACCTTGGGATGATGCATTACTTCCTTGGTCTGGAGGTCTGGTAGCAGGATGGGCACTTCTTCTTGGGACAAGGGAAGTATGTAGTGGAGTTCTTGCGTAGGTTCAAGATGACAAATTGTAGGTCCATGTCCACGCATCTAGTCACAATTTGGAGGAAGATTGATGTAGACCCCACTGCCTATCGTTAGTTGATTGGATCACAAATGTATCTGGTCAACACTCGGCCAAATATCAGCTTTGCAGTAAACTATTTGAGTCAGTTCATGGTGGACCCTCGAAGAGTACATTGGATTGTTGCAAAGCATGTGCTTTTCTACCTTAGAGGTACAATGGAGTACATGTTATTTATGAGCATAGTGGTGGAGTGAGGTTAGCAGGCTTTACCAATGCTGATTGGGAAAGGTGTGCAGAGGACAAGAAGAGCACTTCGGGATGTTGTTTCCCGAAGAGCACTTCGTGATGCTGATTGGGATGGTGTGCAGAGGACAAGAAGAGCAAGAAGAGCACAAGGGAGGGTCTCTCGTGCCACGTTTCCTTTGATGAACAGTGTCCACTCCTTCCTGAATCCTTTGAGTGCCATCTTCACGAACTTTGAATTAGCCACTGTCTCTCCAACTACAACCAATTCATCACGAACCTGTTGGATCTGAGTGAGATAGCTTGTCACCGTGTCTGATCTTGTCATCTTGGTGTCTTTGAGATTCTCTCTCAACACCATTTTCTGATTCTCATTCTTACTCTGAAATAACCCCTTCAGAGCCTCCCACATATCCCTGGCTGTTGTCTTTCCTGATAAATGAGGGATCAAATGATCCTTCACTCCATCTAGAATTCTGCATTTGGCTTTCACATCCTTATGCTTATGGATGACCAGTTTTGTTGCACCTGTTGGAGGAGTTATCTGAGTATTAGCAAATTCCCAGACCTTGTTCTCCATCAACACCAACATAATCCTCTCCTTCCAAGGATTGTAGTTGGACACCCTGTCCAACCTGCCTTCGAACCGTAAATTGGATGCGACCATCTCTGCAACCTGTTGAAAACTCAAAATTTGGCTTTCTGAACTTGTTGCCTGTTGCTTGAGATTGCTCGGGGATGCCCGCAGCCTCTTGCTGCTGCCCGGGTCCTTTTCTGGGCTGCCCGAAACCTTTCTAGGCATTGCTCGACTATCTCAGCTTGCTGCCCAGGCTACTTGCCTTCAAATTTTTGGGCACTCTGCTTGCTCCTCAATATTCTTTTGGCCCTTTTGGCTGTTGCCCGGGGTTGCTTGACCCTTGTTGGGCTTGCTCGGTGTCCTCCTGGCTGCTCACGACCTTCTCTTTCCTATGGTGGCTGGCTGGCAGCCTGTCCCAGCCATCGCAACTCCTGCCAGCAGTCGATCTAGCCCCACATCCTTTTACCTCTGCTGTCACCACCGTTCTTAGCACATGTTCCCAGCTCCACGTAAACTTCTATTCCCCTGGTCGATTCACACTTCAGCTCTTGCTGTCACCCTTGCTACTTCACCAATTGTCGCTGTTCCTACTCGGCCACCTTTGTCGGCTCCACACTTGGCTGCTAACCTTTTGGCTTGGCGGTTGTGCCACGCTTGTAGTCGCTCCACGCTAAAACCTGACACCGCTGTCTGCTACACGTAGCTACAAAACCACTCCACGACGACTTTCTCTCTCCTTGCAGCTCGAGTGCTCCAATACGCCCAATACATCAACAACTCCACGCATGAGCCTGTTTGTTTGACTCTGTCGATCCTACAACACATGAATCTTCAAACCAGTGGCTGCTCCACCTTTTCTTCCAGCGCTGGTGGATCTCCACAGCCGTCTGCTTGGCTGTGGTTGTTGCCCAACAACCTTTCTCTCCAGCTCCACATGCGAATGACTGAAGCTGTCCCATCCCACAGTGCTCACACTGTCAATCCTCGATTTGCCGGATCTGCTGCAACGACCTTCTTCCTCAACTGTTGTTTAACTTAGTTCACAATAATACACCCGAAAATCTCAGCTACTTTCTCTCCAACAATCGCTTTATCACTTAGCTTCTCGACCTTTTTTCCTTCACCTGCCTTAGCACGCAACCTTACGTGCGTCGCTTGCTTACTCAGTTGACGGCTACACACTGTCTCTTCACAACACCTCCTTTGCTGCACACGATCGACTCTCCCAATCGACTTCTCCTCTCTGCAGATGGTCATACGATGTATGGCTCCTGCAACCTGTATGGTGTTGTATGGATGCATATGGTGCCTTCCTTTTTTTATAATTATCTCTTACCCCGCAGCCTGCAATAATTTTTTTTTTCTCCCAGACTAGTAACTCGCTGCAAATCTCAATCTCGTGCAAAACCTAGCTTTCGTCAGAACGTAGGCTCTAATATCGTGTTGATTTTCTTGCAAACCCTGTTGGATTACTGAGAGGGGGGGTGAATCAATGATAGAGCAATATAATCCTTTTTAACCATAAAATGCAAGTGTTATATCAATGTAGCATTATCATCCAATAGTTGTAGAGTAAATAAATAATGAACAAATGAGCAATCATACACATACACAGTACACCAATGTTTTTACGTGGAAACCCAAAGCGAGAGAAAACCACATAATGCTTTTTCTTATATGTCTTTAAGAATTACATTCATTGGAAGCACCAACTTCCTTTGTTTTCGAGCTGCAACTGGAGTGAGGCTGCAACCCCCTAGTTTTTCAGGCTACAACCCGAGGGAAGCTCCAACTCCCCAATTCTCTGGTTACAACAAGGAGGCTACAATCCCCTAAGTTCTGTGGCTACAACTAGAAGGTGGCTACAACCACCTGTCCTTGCCCCTTCCAACCGCCCTGACATAGAAGTAGAATGATGGAACCATTGTCACACTATCACTGTGAGATATACCACTGTAACAACTTGTACCACTGACTTGCAACCAACCAACCTGTAACAACCTGTAATCAACTTGTACCATAAACAAGTGCATCAACCATGCACCAACCTGTACCATCAACGAGTGCATCGACCATGCACCAAATATGTACCAATCATGCATCAAAT
>ML809767.1:108670-123525 GCA_009831015.1 Picea engelmannii | reverse complement strand
CTCATCACTTCACTTTATTATTTAAATTACCTTCTAACCATCTTAACCCACTTTCCTTATTTTAGGGCTAACCCACTTCTAACCACTTGTCCACTTAGTAATTTCTCCATTTAACTTTATTATTTAAATAATTTCTTTTGTATACACTTTGACTTATAGTACACTCATCACTTCACTTTATTATTTAGATAATTTCTTCTTTGCAACCACTTTGACTACTTTGACCTTTTGGGGCTTCTAGATGACTCATGAGGGTTCTCCAACTTCACATGGCCATAACTCTCTAACCGTGAGGAGTTATGTGACGTTCCACATACCACTGGAAATGGCATGACATGTACTATCCATCTAGAATAGTCTTGCCTGCAAATATATCGAAACTCATACCATTATCCATCAAATAAACTTGGGTCCATTACCAAAATCTTTGTGCTACCAGAATTTGCGACTGGACTTTCTTCTAGGGTTGACATCAATGCCAACCAACCCAATTAATCAACAAACCCAACACATGCCTCACAATCCGAATGAAATCTCTTTATTAATTACTAGCATATCTAGGTTATCAACGAAACATTAGCGGAAGCATTAAAAACATAAACCAATCACATTGCACAAAGATTTTGGGTAAACAATCCCTGGAAAAACCCTTGTAGGAAAACCAGATCTGTGCTGATTTTATTGCTATAAAATCAAGGCTCCCTTCTTGGGATAATGGCCCTTTAGGGATTACAATGCAACGATAGCCTAGCCCACCTGTCTGCTAACTCCCACGCTGCCCCTTTGCACCTTTCCTCAGCCATGCCCACTCATAATTGGATGAACTCTCTTCATCCACTCAATGAGATCTCCTCACTCTCTACTCAGTGTGTCTCATCCTCTCACCTAAGCTACCTTTTATTACATTGAGTTAACCCTAAATCCAAAACCCTAGATCTCCTAAAGTGATCAACGGATGAGATCTAATCTCACGTTTACTTTAGATCTGATGGTTAGGACTTAATCAACTCACTTAAGTTACTAATGCCAAGTAAACTTAGGCATTTAACTTAATTAAATAAAAGATCATTCACTTTAATAAATGACTCATAAAGTGAACTTCCTAAAGTTTTATGAGGTTACAAGGACGACTTCCACATGCTAGACACCGAGCCTATGTGGAAGTACCTGTCCGATGTGAATACATCAACAATTTGAAGCTATAGCATCACTGCTTGGGATTGGGGCGAATGTGGAAAGGGTAGAGCTCAAGTTGGACTAGCTTTTGAGTGTCCTTTGCTATTATTCCTTTCTTTCTTTAGCATCATTCTTTTATTCTTTTAGCAGTAGCCACAATCAACCTCCAGGCCTTCCGCCTCTCTTCTCACGAGAGAATGGACCATGCCCCATTATCGAAGTTTAGTACTCTGTGACATGCTCTAGGATGGAAAGTGGTATGGTGGGTAACAGAACATTACCCTTGTGAAGGCCCCCCAATAGTACCCCTTTTCCCTTTCCTAGGCGGTGACAACAGGGGACTAGGGCACAAAAGCTGGCCACCAAGGTGAAACTAGGCAACAAACATAACTTTGTGAGCCAATGATCCATTATCCAACTTCAACCAATGATCCTCGTGCACATGCCTAGTTAATTAAGCACAACACTTCGCATGAAAGAAGGACTAACATACCTCATGGTGACGCTGGCTTACCATCTCCCATACACTTATTTGATTGGATGTAATGAGCTTGGATGATTTGTAGTAGAAAAAGAAATCTGAGGGGAGCTACTGGGCTGCTATCTATGGAACATGTTGATCATCATCATGGTCGGGATCATTGTCTCCATTGCGGGCCATGAGGCATGATCTCCTGTAGTTACCCCTAGGCATGGGGGGTAATAGACCCTTAGGGTGGAGGCTAGCAAGATCAAGTCATCAACAAAGAGAAGTAGGGAAATCAATACTCGATATAGAAGGCAACCATCTCCCTTCTAGATGTGCTCGTGGAGGAAAGAGTCCATCTCGTCAGTGTAAATCCCAAAGAGGGTCGACTAGAGGGGGCACCCAAGCCTTACCCCAATAGTACTCTGGACGAAGTCAGAAAGGTTGTTTTTCAGTCAGGGGCTTGTATCTTCTCATGATGGTTGACATGAGGGTCTCATAAATGTTAATGTTAGGGAGCTCTTTGGAATAAGGCCTCTCTTGGGATCATATCAAATGCTTTTTGAAAGTCCACAAAGCATAAGTAGACTTTTGAAGAGTGATGGTGAGCCTCCTCAATAATGGCTTTGAGCATGAAGATGTGATCAGTCCTTTGGTACTCCAGGTGGAAATTGGCCTGCCCTTTAGCCCTAAGGTGTTGAATCTCATTTGAAAGCCACAAATGGAGGACTGTGGCATAAAGCTTGGAGAATGTGTGTCCAGTCATGATAGTCTAATAATTGTTTGGATCACAACTACTCAATTTATGGATTGGGTGAATGATGTGTCTAGTCTAGTAGTGGGGAAACCAGAACATACAACATGGTTAAATAAATCAACAAAATGGTAATGCATCTGATAATTTCTGCACTCTCATGGCATCTTTTCGTAGAAGACTACCCCCTATACTCCTGAGCAAATTGGAGTGGCCAAGTAACAGAATGGGGCAATCATGGAAATGGCCCATTGTTTGCTTCATTCTCAGATTCTGAAGTTATTGCCCATTGTTTGCTTCATTCTCAGATTATGAAGTTATCTTTTTGGGAGAGGCCGTTGTTTGTGCAACACACTTATCAATCACACGTGTGCATGTAGTAACCAATATGTCTCCTTATGAGCGGTTACATGGGCAAAATCCCTTTCTGTCACACTTCCGTATCTTTGGATTAGGTGTATGGGTCCACTTGCCTCATCAAAGACAAGATATCTCACCCATAGTTTTTAGAACCGATCCGAGTCTATATGAACCCGACAAACCAGCCGACCAGATAGCAGGCTGAATCAAACCAGCCATCAAATCGGTTTGGTACCAAACCAGTAAAACTGGTTGAGTTCGTGCTTACTAGGTTGGTTCATTTCAGGACGCACCTTGTGTTTGCAGCAGCTGTCATTTGAGTTTTTCATTCGAATAGACTGTCTACTGTACATTACGCTACTCATGTGTGAATTTTTTTTGTTGTAACCTTCCCTAACACTTATATCACTGCTTTTTGAGCTACAATGGGATCCCCAATCGCCTGTACACCTCTTCCCTGCAGAGTAAAAACCAAGTGACATGCCAATGGTGCTAAGGAAGTCAACCCAACTTCCTTTTGCATGATAGAATTAGCATTTGGGAGGTTTTGACCTGGTTTTCCTGCTTTACTTTAACAGCAGATTTAATTTTTTCCCTTTTTGCTTTTCTTGTATGCATGGATAAGACAAGATTCTTTTAATTTGACTTTGTTTCCAAATGGCCAGAAAATAGGTAGACTTCTCTCCCTTTGGATGACCTTTCACACTTGGTTTCAACTTTAGAGCCTCACTGATTATGTATTTTGTTGCTGATATGTAATGCACTCGGTGCCATTTTGATATATACACCCTTACATGGTATACAGATGAGAAAACATTGCATATTTTGTCTCTAATGGTTTGGAATCATGGTTTGAAAGGTTTAAAATATTTTTTTCATTAAAATTTAATTATTTAACGTATTTTTTAGTGAACCGAGTCTTTGAAATCAGATCGGTCCGAGTCAATCCAAGTCTGAGTTGATGTCCAAGATTAGAGGTGACCAAGTCGATGTCTGAGTCCGAGTTTAAAAACTATAATCTCACCTATCCTTTATACTCATTGCAACATTTCTAGTAGCCTTCTAGCATGATGTTGGGGAAAGAGGCCATTGCTACAAGTCAAAAAATGTAGAAATATATACTGAAACAGAGTTGAATGTTGAAAAATCTTGCCATTGCTACATGTCAAAAAATAAGTAGAAATATATACTGAAACATAGTAGAATGTTGAAAAATCTCGTTCTTCCCTCCCTCAATTTGCAATCTTGGATTAAGATCACTTGGATACTGGCACTAAACACTTATAGCAGTCACATATCACTGAAAAACCCACAGATTTTGATAGATCTGCTAAAAAACAACACCAAAACATAGATTTTGATAAATCTGCCAAAAAGAAACACTAGTACACATAGATTTTTGTTAATTTCTGCTTGGATATGTTGAAAATCAGCAAAACAAACAGCTGAATCTTTGAAATATGCAAATATGGGCAGCAATATAGTCAGGAACAGGTCCAATCTGCTTCCAAATCGTTCGTAACTTCGTACTATTAAGAAAACTGAGAAATTTTACTGATTGACTGTCCAATCCAGACCGTATAGATCAGTTTCTGGCTGAATAATTCCCAGTGAGGGTTTGTACAGTCCTGATTTTGCACGTGCGGCTCTGATTTATTTTTGTGGCTCAACCGTACATTCAATCAGTACACATATGGCCAGATTTCTCCTTGGTGGGTCATTCATACAACCCAAGAAATCACACATGCGCGGGTGGCTCAATTTCCGGGGCTGTACAATTGTACGGATCTCACATGTGGATGAATTTTTCTTTGGTGGCTAATCCGTACACCTTGGCAGCTGTTTGGCAGCTTGTCCTTACACTGAAAATCCTCACATGTGGTTGGATTTGGTGGCTGTATGCCTGCATGGCTTGGTCCATATGTTCTTTCTATTAATTTTTTTTTTGATTGAAGATCAAATTGATTCCTGGTTTTAGTTGATCCAAAATGCTCTTGGCTCTTTGATGTTTTATGCTGGCGATCCCTTGATTTGTCTCTGTCGGCAGCAGTCCCTAGGTATTCACGCTCTCATTGACTCTGTGGCTCTAACCAAGCTTTGATACCATATCTCGATAACATGTATATCAAACACATAAAGGAAGCCAAGAGTACTTGAGAGAGTCCTCTGTATTTCATTGATTAAATGACAAGTGAAAGCGTCCTTATAAAGGGTTACATACTAATCTAGTCAATCCACTTTATGAATGTAGAATAGACCGATGTAACAAACATAATAATATATAATTATATTATGAAAAGATGTAAGGATGTGTCTTATCAAAGAGACACGGCTCTTCATGTGAAAGGGCACCTTGCCTACTATATAAGCAGGGCCCTCGTTGTAACATGGGACACTAAATTCATTCTATATATATATATAGGTTCAAATCCAGAGGGGGGTAGGGTATGTATACCTTCGTAGACTCTACCAGTGAAATCGCTGGGTGGAGCGGGGTCCCTTGTCCCACAAACAAGGGGGTCTCATACACCAATTTGGTGTGCTGGCTTGGCCGTGACCTTAAAAATAGATTATATATATATTTTATAATACATCTGTCTACAATACATTTTAATACAAACATAGACTTTGTCTTTTACAACCAAGATACACAAAACTAATTAAAACATAACACCATAATATAACCTAAAGTCAAAATGACTTTATTAATGCACTTGTGTAATTTCTAATTGACCATTATTATTGTGACATCTCTATTTAAAGAGCATGGAGGGTTGTTTGTTGAAGATTGATTGTGAGAAACTCTTATGTACAATATTTTTCTTTTCTCATTAGGAATGTGATCCCATGCTGTACTACCAAACACATGGAAGTAGCTTACATCCAGTTTAATTTTACTTCATGCTTTTTTCGGTGTTATATTTTTTAAAGCCTATGTGGGAGTGCGATTTACTATGTAATTGGTGCAAATAATGGCTTCTGCCCAATAATGAAGAGTACCCTTATCGCAAACTGTCGTCAAGTTTGGGTCATGCATAGTGTTCCACAATGCATTGGTTCTACTTTGGTTACTTGTAATTTTGAAGGTTCTGATACCAAAATTGTCCATTAGTGTAGTGGGTGAGTCATAATCTCCCTATGGTACTCACAAATGAGTTTATTATCTATCAGTCAATTTGCATACACAACTTAGCAATCCTTGGACGTAAAATGCATTCACAAATACATAGTAGACACAATATTTTCACTGGATTAAATCCTCATAGGGAATGAAAACTTTGAGTTCATTTAAAGCTTGAAAATGGCTATTGCAATTAGTTTGAGTTTACCAAAGGTCTATTACCCTTAGCAATCCTTTGACGTAAAATGCATACATAAATACATAGTAGACACAATGATCCTTGGATGTAAAATGCATACATAAATACATAGCAGACACAATATTTTCACTGGATTAAATCCTCATAGGGAATGAAAACTTTGAGTTCATTTAAAGCTTGAAAATGGCTATTGCAATTAGTTTGAGTTTCCCAAAGGTCTATTACCCTCTGTCTTACATCAATAATAGCAGTTGAGTGACAAAGGTTTGTCTTGTGCCAACACGTGACTTGTCTGTTGGTTTTTAGATTTGTCGGTTTTAGGCTCCTTTCCTATTGCCTGTTGGCTTTTGGTTGGTCGATCACCGCTTGTCAGTGTTGGAATGACCACTAGAAATTCTCTTGGTTTCTAGAGAAATGGGTTTATTGCTCAACCTTTTATGTTCTTTGTTTCTCATAGTCTAGAAACTTGCTAGAAATGGCCAACAAAAATAATAATCGTTTTTAGAGAAATGAGTTTCTCATCCAAAGACATGAAACATATGCGAAAAATGGTTTCTAGGGAGGTTTTGGTATTAGGATGGGTTTCTGCAAACAACAACTCCCTTTTGTGTAGTTTTTGATAACATAGGAGTGCAAGATAACCCAAACTAACCTCTTCACCTTGCGCCCACTCCACAGAAATTGAGGTGTACCCCCTGTGACGGGGAAATCATCATTCTACCATAAGGATGTTGACATTGTAATTTTATGTAGATTTGCCTATTATTATCAATGTTATCAGAACTGGACCAGATCGAACCAGAGGACCCCAACGACTAGAACCGGCAAAAAACCTGACACAAAAACTGGTGGACCAAAAAATACTAAAAATATTCAAATGTTGATGAAAAATATATTCTGACTTGATTCCTCTGTGCTGGTCCAACAACAATGGGAGGGGCTTAGAATTAGGTTTATGGTTTAGGATTTTGTATGAAATTGGCTGGTTCAAACCATTAATGTCGGTTCCATATGGAATTGGCCGTTTCCGGTTTGAACCATTGGTTCCAATCAGAAAAAACTCTTGAACTGGTCTGTTCGGTCGGTTCCAAACCTGTTTTGATAACATTGATTACTATGCACAATCCCCATTGCAACAATTAGGTGGGCCGAGCCTAACATGCATACCTACCTATGGGTTGTAACCACGTGGGGCAACCATGTAACAGGTTGTTACGATCTATATGGTTGCAGGAAAAAATGTTTGTAACTACGGGGTTTGACCCCTATAACTGCTATCATGAATCTTGATTCCAAATGGTATGATATTTAGCAAACAAAAAAGGGGCCTCCTTCAAGTGATGGAGAGGTACTAACGATTATCAATGCTCCCGCCTCTCCTTAATTATTATTTATAAAATTTTCAGCAATATCATAATTATATTCGTCTATTGCCTTTGTCGTTGCAGATATTCTTCTACATATCTGGACTCTAAACATACCCAAACACTAAGGCTCAAAGATAAAACCCCGTTTTAAATCTTCCAATAATATGTATTCAGAAAACAATGTTCAAATGTATTGCGTTGAGAAAAGTGTGTCCAATCATTAYAATGTTTCTGTAGAAGAGGAAAATTGCATTTTSGGTACTGTACTGTTACTATCTTATACACACTGTACGGCAAATTTGGCGTATTCCATTCAATAGTTGAATTTTCGTACAAGAACCTCTGGTACAGCCGAATTCTCCTACTATGGTTTGACCAGGATTATTATAGTAGACTGAATCTGAGATCTCATTGGCAGGCCACTATAGCCATGCYGTCCTTTGTTTTTAGATGTAGGGCAGATAACTAGGGCCAAGCTCTCCTTTGTTTAATTGACGTAGGGCAGAYCACTAGAGCCCTTCAACACTCTTTCTGCTTTGGGGGCTATAGGAGTGCTTTCCGAGATTGTGCAAACATTATTTAGCATGAGATGTTTTGTGAAGCCAACAATAGAGGTAGATGAGGATTGACAGGTTGCTTGATTTTCCGTAGCTACAAAACTCTTAATCCTATTCCATTTATTTTGTTATCGGACCCCTGAACAATTATAGTAGACCTTATTCTATGTTTTCTTTAACTTTTCCATTCTGAAAACTTTGGGGAAGGTCTTGCACTGCCATCTATTGGACTATTGCTGCAGTATTGGAGTACAATGGTCACCATTTATCCCATATGAAAATTTCTGTTGTTAACTTGGAAGCTGCTTTAAGGGGTTTTCATAGGAAATCTCAGTGTTGTATTTGTTTTGAAAAATCTGAATGGTTTTATATTAAACTATGTTTTCGTGCAGAGTATACAAAAATATATAAAACAATTAAGATAGTTTGGTAAGCTCAGAAATAGTTGATAGATTGTTACTATTCTCTAATTGTCTTCTTGAACAAGTGATTTCTTACATTGGAACATGATATGAGTCTGAATGTGAACATGTGCATAAAAATGCTTGCATTTAGCATATTTGTACTAGTGGTAGAAAAACATTAATCATCTTGTTTTACATCAGAAATAGAAATTATATATGGTAGTTCCACAGAATATTTGTTTAATTGCGTGGTCATTTTGAACTGAAAAGCTGCAAATTTCTCTTCAAAGTTGAAACCACAGACAAAATATTCCAATCCGCAAAGTTTGTTACTATCTGTTAGAACTTAGAACGAAGGATAAATCACATAGAAGGTATAATATGCCAAGCAAACTGCATAAGTTTCTTGTGAAAGTTGGGCATTCATATTGTAAAGTTCTGTGTCACTCCAATTTAATTAGTCTTATTTTTCCAAATGTACTTGGTCTCTGAAAATGCAGTGCAGACTTGCAGGTGTATGTATTTTGAAACTGCATAAAAATAATCTTGTACCTATTTGTAGATTCGTTTTATTAAATTCATATGGAAACAGGATGTTGAACTTTCAAAGATAGCCTTGACTCTTTTAATTCAGGAGTCTTGTTATGGTTTTTTGTTCAGTTTGTTGTCCATCCATTCTAAAAAGAAGCTGAATTATACCATCTCTTAGCTGTTTCTTTTTATTTCTATCTTGCAGTTATGCACCCTCCAGTTTCAAGGACTCCACATTCTGCTCCTCCAGGGTTCTCTATTCCAAATAGAGCCCATTCAATTCCTCCTCGAGGCTTCTTCTTGCAAACAAAATCTGAGAGGCCTGATGAGTGTGGAATGACTGAAGGTTGATTTACTTACTCTTATTCATTGTCATTGCGATGAAGCCTATAATTCTGAATCAAATGTCTGAGATAGTATTTTTCTTTTGACTTTTGTGCAGTGTCTAACAATGGGGGTGAAGCTTGCGAAAACTCAGTATCATTATCAAATACGGCATGGAGTGCATGCAGTGAGCCTTGCATTCCAAAGAATGATAATGATGTTCAATTTTTTGATCCTGCAATTATGGCAGTTGGAAAGGAAAAACTATCTCTGGGAACTAGCTGTCCTGGTCATGCAATTTCTGATTCTAATTCTGTTGGTCTTCAACAAAGTGTATCAAATGTTAATGGCAGTCATGCCTTGTTTGGATTTGGACAACCTTCTGTGCAACAGCTAAATTCAGTAGATTATGATGGTAGACTAGAGTTGCTCAAGCAGAGAGCATTCTATACGAATTCCTATTTGTCATCTTCTAGACAGCAACTCATGTGTCCAGACCATGTTCGGGATGCTTTTACTTCATATATGTCCTCTAAGAAAGATGCAATCCTTCCTTCTAGATTGCCGGAGCCGACTCAAGCTAACCTTAATTCTCAGTTCTCTCAGGTGCCTTTCCAACATCATGCTAATGCATTGTTTAGAAGCCCACCTGAACCAAATGGCTGGAATAATTGGAGTATATTGAGTTCTGCTGTTGAGCCTCAGCTAGTCACAGGAAGATTGGAGCCAAGCCTAGTAGAAATCACAAACAATGAAAGATATGGGCGCATGGATCCTAGATTTGGACCTATGAAAATGTTTTCAAATTCAATTTATGATGACTCCAAGTTCAACAAGCCTAGTTTAGGTGATTTATATAGCCAAATATATATGTGAGAAGGTTGTTTTGTAAGTTTCATTGAAAAGATGAAGTGAGCAGTTATTTTATGGCAATCTCCATTTTATTTGTTTATTGAAAATAGGTGGGGGAAGTGCGACTTTTGGACTGCATGATTAATGCACCCCTGAGCTGCTTAAGCATTTTGTTTGTTGATGCTCCTGTGAGTTGGGGTTTGGTATAAAAAGTTGTAGAAAACAATCAGGAAGAAAACCAATTATTTTCAACAGACATCTGGCTTATCAAGATATATGAACTGTTATGCAACCACTTTCAGTATTTCTGCAAAGTTAACGGTCTATGTATGTTATCGTATCTGGATTTCTGTGGATTGGTGGTGTTCTAAAATGTTGAACAGACAAACTTGATTTTGTGGAGTGAGGATATGATGATTGTATCTTGCTCAAGGTTTCCTGCTATATTAGCAATATATAAAACAGCAAGAGGGCTTTCTGTATTGAACACTATGGAAATTACACTGTAATTCTTCAGTGTCCCGAAAGGATATTGCAATCATTTTAGTATTTATATTACATTTTCGATCAGGAAGAAGATCTTTTGAAGATGCATCTGTCTTTACCAATGGCAAGTCCTGGCAATTAATTTTGAGGCCAAACTCATGACTACTGTGATATTGAGAAAGCTATTTGTGGCTGTCTGTCATCATCAGGTGAGAATGTTTCTTGACTTATTTTGTTGAGCTATCGCTGAATAGTATAGTGCCTACTGCATATCCTCTTTCTAAACAATTGAACCTAGTTTGAATAGCTGGATAATGTCACATGAGCTGTACACAGACTATCCTAACCATTTGAACTCTTTTAACATGTACGATCTAATAGGATTATTTCCAGATTGATATACCTAAATGATTAGACAGTTTTTAGAAACTTATATATATATATATATATATAGAGAGAGAGAGAGAGAGAGAGAGAGAGATCCATTTATGATTCCGACATTTAAATTGTTGAGTGATTTAATCTGTATTTCCAAGGTGTTCATTTGTATGCTTGCTTAAGAAACGATAATTTTTCTCTTCATAAATATGTTCATATTTTTTTGGTAGAAAGACTTTTTAAATTAAACTGAGGAACATTTGATTCATGAAAATTTTATTAAGGTTCAAGTCTCTGTTACTGGAAATGTCTAGGGAGGCGGCCTTAAATGCCGTTGGGCATTTCAGACATGGAAATAGAGGGGATACAGCATGGAAATGCCATACCATAGACTGGAAACAGGAATCTGGTGTTTCATCCAGAATCGTGAAATGTTTTAGCTCTGTAGCCCCATGTTTCTGTCCAAAAAATAGTAAAAACACCATTAAATAAAACCAAAATCGCTAAAAGCAATCCCATAAACACCTCAGATGGTATTTAACCTTTATGTTAACTTATATTACACTTCGATAACTTATAACATTAAAAGTTAAAGTGGGATCCCCATTTCAGGATGTTTGGTAGTGGATTCAACCCCATTAGCCCTCAGACCAGAAAACAAAATGTGGGGTGTTTTTCAGCCTTCAGTGTGCTTAACAGGTTTTTCAGTATTCATGATTTCCATAAATTAATCTTAGTGGACCATACCTCCCACCCCTGATGAGCCATGTTATCGCACAAATTGTAGGTTGGGCAAAGCCCAACCCAATCCACAAGATGGCGAGAACTATGGGATAGTCTACCCACTGTCACCTTAGATAAACCCTCCCATCGCTTTAGTGAAGGAGAAATCCTACACAAGGGGGGAATCCCGGGTGACCCTAGGGGGGTTGCAACGAGATAGTCAGGAAATGAGAAGAACACCCCTATGGTCAAAGGTAGGAGAGAGGCTTTGAGGTTCGGAAAAGAGGTCTTGGAAGGTGGGAGATGGTGTTGAGATTTGGGTACCTTGGAAAGTGGTCCCCTTGTGGTTGTGGGTCGCTAACAACAAAAGGGAAATATTTGACCCATTGTGCCTTATACTTTATGTCTAATTTCACTTTGACATCTGAAATTTGTCACTTGAGTGAAAAGTGACTATTAATTCACTTTGTGGGTGAATTGGGGGACAAAGTGAACTATGGAAACTTAACCCAAAGTGGGTTTTGAGTTGAGATTCTTTTTGAGAGATCTCAACCATTGATTAGGGATGGCTTGGGATGATCCTAGCCATCCATTTTTTAGGTTTCGTTATGATTCCTTAAGAAGGGCGCATAGGGTATTTGGAGGCTCATTCACTTGTATGTTCATCAAGAGAGTTTGAAGAAGGGCAAGAGGATGAGAATGGAAGCATTGAGAGAGGGAAACAAGGGCGCCTCCTTCCATGGAGGGCTCTAGGAGGCTTTGGTTCTCATTATTTTGTGGTGATCACACTTGCTTGGAGGAGGGCGTACTATAGGAGGATGGTGCACACCTAGTAGGGAAGAGTTACACTTGGAGGATTGCAGATTTGTTTCTTTCAGTGGATAGGTAGCACACGAGCACATTTGTGTGGAAGTGATTCTTCATTGGGTCAAGGAGGAAGGAGGGCGCATCACTTCAGTGGATAGAGCAACAAGGGAAGAGGGTGCACTAAGCTTGGACGCATTTCTCTTGTTGGAACTCCAAAGCTTTTCGTGAGGAGTTGCTATTGTATCAGGTTCCATTATATTATCTTACTTGTTGTTTTCACTACTTAAGATCATTATTATATATACTTTCATTCCAAACTGGTTTTCCCCGGGGGGTTTTATCCAGGGTCAAGTTGACCAAAAATACTTGTGTTCATTTCATGCATGCTTAGAGTATAGATCAGCTTGTTAGAGTTGTAAAGATCAAGAGGACTGTTATTTTTTTTGAGTATATTGCATGTGCTAACATTGGGCTATGAAAACACTTGCAAGGGCACCTCAAAAGAGCACTTAACCATAAAAATTATGAGCAGAAAGTTACTTGACTGTTTGCTGTCCTAAAACAACAACAAATGACAGTCTGGGAGATTGAAACTTAGAGCCAAATTTCATGTCAAGGACAAACCTGTTTTGGCAGCCTCATAGTACTTCAAATTTCTTCATGGTATCAGAGCCCTTGGTGGAAAGGACTTGCTGATTTTTGGAAGCATACAATTGGCAGTTTTGGGACAATTTGTTAGCAGATTTTTGGACATCTTGTTGGCATAATTAGTAGACAGCTTGTTAGCAGATTTGTTGGACAGCTTGTAGGACTGTTTTGGACTTGTGTTTTTAGCTTCTTTTCATACCTATTTGGATAGGAGTGAGGCTGATTTGGACAACCTCTTTTCACACCTGTGTGGACAGGAGTGAGGCTGTATTGGACAACCTCTTTTCACACCTGTGTTGTCAGGAGTGAGATTGTAGTTTGACTGCCTCTTTTCACACCTGTTTTGACAGGAGTGAGGCAATACTCTTGTGCATTGTTAGCATCGGTGTGAACTTTAGTGGACAACTATGTCGGTGTCCCAGATGCGGGCAAAGGATAGGCTAGTCGGAGCTAGCAACTGGTTCCCTTGGAAGACCAGGATCATATTCGTTTTGGAGTATCTTGAACTATGGGATATAGTTCAAGCTCACGTGGCGATTCCTCCTGCACCTGCTCCTTCACCATTGTTGGATGCAGATTTCAGGAAGAAAAACGCCAAGACGAAAATGACTTTGTGACAGGGTGAGAGACCACGTCATTCCACATTTGACTGGTAAAGACTATGCATTTGATATGTGGGAGTCTTTATGCAAGCTTCACCAGAGTCCAAACCAGAACCGAAAGATGGTTCTGTAGGACAAGCTCAGGAGCATTCAGATGCTCGATTCCGAGTCGGTTACTTCATTCCTTGGCAGATTTATACGGATTCGAGACGAGTTGGCCGCAGTCGGAGAGATTGTGGATCCTGAATTCTTGGTGGGGACAACTTTGAACAATTTTACCAAACCTCGGGGTTCATTTGTACGAGGCATTGTAGCCCGGGAGGTCATGCCTACTTGGGAGAGACTTTGGGACGACTACGTACAGGAGGAGAGATGCAGCTCAGGATCTTCAGGACAACAATGTATTTCAGAGGGTGATGAGGACCTTGCTCTGTGGACTAAGGGAAAGAAGAAGATCGACATAGGTGCTAGACAAGGTTCCAAGGGAGGGGCCAAACCACAACAGAGTGGCGGTGGGCATGAGAGAGACATGAGCACAGTGAGATGCTTTACTTGTGGAGAGATGGGTCACTATGCAGGATAGTGTCCTAAGAAGAAGAAGAAGAAGCAGCAGGATGGTACTGCAACGACAACAAAGGAGGAGGAGTTTGATGCTCAGTTTGCAAGGAGTGCATTCGTCCGTTGTTGTTTGTCAGTATTTACACCATCTAGTGGTAGGTGGGGAGACAAAGTTGAGGAGGAACTTCTAACTTAGAGTATTGATTTAGAGGGAGCTCATACTCAGTTTTCGAGGGCACCATCTTCAGGGATGATTGGTCCACTCGGGACAACTTTAGTTTCAGAGTTGCCGAGCAGACAGAGTTGGTGCTACAACTTCAGAGTATCAGAGATTGATGAGGAGGGGTAGGGAATCACAGAGGCTTGAGCCTCACTTGGCTATGGAGACGAGCAAATCAGGTTCAGGTTCCACTTCAGGTGGAAGTCACTTGGTGAGAGGCCAAGTTGAGGATCTTGGTGAGATGCCAAGATCCAAAGACTCTTGGTGAGATGCCAAGAGAGAGAGACTCTTGGTTAGATGCCAAGAGAGGAGACTCTTGGTG
>ML809767.1:76573-93729 GCA_009831015.1 Picea engelmannii | reverse complement strand
TCAAGCAAACACAAATAGAAACAATGAGGAAATGAGGGGGAAAATATCTTTTATTCCCTCCTCACTTTCCCCTAACCCCTCCCTAACCACACCCCACACTGTAACTCAACTCAAAAATTAAAAAAAAAGAGTAATTTCTCTCTTTAGTGTGGAAGCGTGTGGGCCCTACGTGAAGCGCTCAGGGAGCGTGGAAAAATCGTTGAGGAAGCGCGCTTCGGAGCGAGGTTCCGAAATCCGGAAGCACGCTTTTGGATTTAGGAAGCTCGCTCCGGGGTGCAATGCTTCCATACTGGTAGGGAGCACATTTTTTCACCCCGGAGCGAGCTTCCGAAATCCAGAAGCGCGCTTCCGTATTTCGGAAGCTTGCTTCGAAGTTTGATTCCTGAACGAACCCGCTCCGAGCAGGGTTCCGAGGGTGGAGTGGGGGGGGGGGTGCTTCCTGCATCAGTGGCCCCAACCTTAGAAGGATATGTTTATATGCACATACACTCCTATTCATAAAACATATTTAGTTCATTATTGGATAGAGTGTGATAAATGCCTAAGGGCACTTCTCTCTCTCTCTCATGCTAATTCTCTACACTTGGAGTATTTCTATTTTTTGTTAAGTAGTTTTTTCTCTTTCTCATGGGTGCACATATTGATAAATTTTGTAATAAATTTGAAGGGTTTCTACATGATTAGATCAGGGTTTGATGAAGAGATCATTGTATATCTTTTATCTTTGTGTTCTCAACATGGTATCAGAGCCAACATGACTCTTCGTTCCCTATCCAATGCTTTCCTTCCCTATCCAACACTATTTTCAGGGTTGTCTTAGGTAGTAAAAGTAGGGGTTTTAGCCTTTTGTTTTGGAATGCCAACATAATTCTGGGTTCTTTTACCCTCTCTAACACTAGTGCTCACCATCATTTCGTCTCTTTTGGTGTTCAAACGAATTTGAGGGCTATTTTTTGTAGATCGATGCTCTTCTAAGGCGGTGCACCCTCTTTCTCTCTCTCTTTTTCCGACCAAAATTCCTTGATGTTTTTGGGAACAACATTGGTATGCTGTGTTTTGGGGTTGTTTTGAAGGATTAATTGGTGGTAGAATTCTCTGGATCATCCTTTTATTTTTAGGGTTTCAAACCCTTCCTCCTACCTCATTCTTGGGTCTATACAAGGGATTCATTAATCCTATTGACCTTGGGACAGTTCATTGCCCTAATCAATGGGGCTATTTACTCTTGGACGAATCTTATTTAGGATCTTTTTATAAGCAAAGTATTTCATATGGAGAGTCTTATCTCCCGGTGTTGCATTGTTTACCTTCCAAGGATTGATGAACTCATAGGAGTAACGATTTGCAACAAAAATCTTCAAGATAATGTTGCTAACACAAATTTTAGTCATATGCTTGTCAGATTCTATGGAGGATTTTCAACTTGTTTGTGTGGATCTTATTTTTCCGCACTATGGTATTTTCCCTCATGGGGCATCTTATATGCAACACACTTTGATGGCTCCTCCTTTTAGATCTCCATGAGTGACTCCTTTCTCTCAGTGGTGGAACCGTGTTGGTATTGGTACTATGGTGTTTTGGGGAGTTTATATCATCAAGTGGTCAAATGTTCGACATTAAGGGGAGAAGATCCGATCTAATGCTTTCTGTTCTTGGCCTTCTGTCCATCTTTAGGGAGGATGTTGTGCATAGGACAACCTTTATGTTGAGATGGGTATTCATTGACCCTCTCACTTCTTTTCGGCTATGGTCGACCAAGCTTGTATTTGAGTTGGGTGTTTATAAATCCATTCTCATCTTATTTGAGCTTGCTTTCGAGCTTTGCTCTCTCAGGTGCACTTGTGTTGGTTATCCATAAACCCACACACTTGTTTTATTTGAGCATGCTTGGTCATATTCAAGTTCGGTTAGATATATGGAGTTGGATCATCTCACTTTCACTTCAACTACAATTGATCTTATTTGCGGTTGGTACTCCTATCTCCTCTATATTTGAGAATGTTTCTTTCAATTCCTATTCAAATGGATGGTTCAGTACCACTTTCCTAGGGATGTGTAGTATGGTAGGGATATATCTTTTGGCTCTCCTTTATTGAATGAACTGGTCAGTGACAATTGTTTCTAGTGGATGATCGGTCGCTACATCCATCATTCCTATACAAGATGTCTACTTCCACACTTTTTTAGATGGACAGTGCAGTGCCACTCTCCCATGAATGTATTTTCTCACCCTCTTTCATTGGATGAGCAGTTTAGTGATAGTTGTTTCCAGCAAATGAGCTGATTGATGGTTGCATTTATCATTCCTATACAAGATGTCTCTTTTGGTAACTCTTCATCTGGGCAATTTATTATTACCACTTACCTAGTAGTTGAATAGTATGGGAAGGATATATCCTCCCACCCTCCATTAGATGAGTAGTGCAGTGATCTTTTCCCAGCAATTGAGCAAATTGGTGGCTACATTCTTCATTTCTATACAGGTTGTTTCTTCCAGTACTCCATCAAATGAACAATTTAGTAGTGTTACCTCCTAGACCCGCAGTGAAAGATATTCAAAGTCCCAAAACCAAGTGCAACACTAGAGGCACTTAGGAAGGTTTTCCGCTATCACCACAACAACTCTTCCTTTCACTTTAGGTCGACTCTCGTTTGGCACAGGGGGGAAACCTTAGAAAAAAGGTGTTTATGACATATGTTATTATTAGAATTTAAGGGATGGTAGATTGCCAAGATCAATGCCTATCCAATGGTTGATGGAGTCAAGATCAATAATCAAGAGAGCTTGAACAATATGGAGGAAGGTGTAGTTAGCCTATTATAAACATGCTCTAACTAACCATAGGAACCTACATCAATATGTAAAAAATTAAATGAGGGTCTTCCAAAGATGCCCCTCACAACCAATTCAAAATCAACCAATTAATAACGTGCAACCATATGTAATGAAAGGAAAACCACCTATGAAACCATAAAAGTAGACAAGAGTCGGAAGCCTTCTTTATAGAACAACCATCTGACAATACATCATTATTCATGTATGATTTTTACCCAAAATTAGGAGGGCCTTAAATGTGCCACACTTATGCTTCAACCCTAGCTAGGGAAGCCCTCAAAAAGGAGTGAACAACCCTAAATGGGATGTTACATAGAAAATATCTTTCAATAAACACAATGATTATAGCAAGACAAAGGGAGGGTTTCGCCTCAACCTTAACATCCTCTTATTGGAGCCAAAACTGCCCTTCTACAAAGATTATTCCAATAGATCTGCCATAGTAATCTTCAGCTATCAAATTGATCCAAAAAAAAGGAAAAGATGAAGAACCTCACATTGAAATGCCCCTAAACTTCTTCCTCCCAATAGTTCTTCAACTAAGCTTGGAGGGGATCTCCCATACAACCATACATGCCTTTTAGCAAATGAATCTTTCCTCTATTTATACCATTCTCGATCCAAAATTACGACTTCATCTATTTAGGGTTAAGGAGTGAAAATAATATTTTGATCCATGGAATGTCTTCTCCTACCTAGGTTACACCTCCCTAGGGATTTCTTATGCACTTTAAAGCCTTCTTTAGCCCTAGTGCACCACTTGTAGACCTTATAATCCCTAGCACACCTCCTCATGAGTGAAAGTGATGTTACATTATGTCTTTCTTTAGGTTATAGGTCCAAGTCTGATTTGGGATCTTATTCACTTTTGGATAGGTTCACTTGCCACATGCCATCATCTTAATTCTTTTGAGTCTGGGACCTCATTCACTTTTGGATAGGTTTGCTTGCCACATGTCATGATCTTAACTCTTTTAAGTATTCATTTGTTCTTTGCTTAGGGGATTAGACCATGGCAACCATGCCACACTTCACTTCATAATGCAAGGGACTTTCCTTTGAATATGTAGAACATGCCTCATACCAATGTCTTTGCCCCAAATTTCTCAATGGTGAAACATGCCTTCAAATATGTTGAATGTGCCTTGGATAATGTGTAATGCCCCATAAAGTCACTTTGCAATGCTTTTAAAGCCCCTTTTGCACCAAATGTCCCTCCCGCAAGGGGTAGATTCATGATCAAGCCACCACATTGCTCCCTTGAAGTTCAATGTTCCTTATTAAGTGATCTCCTTTGATTAAAACAATTCTCCAAGCTAGGTGTTCCTTGATTAGCTCTCTTCCCTGCCACTTGTCATGCCCTAGGCCTTGTCCAAGCTATGGTGATTTTTCTTTGGACCTCCCATGTGTGAGGTGTTTAAGATTTTGGATGTATTTGACCCCTTAACTTGCCATAAATCATGCCCTGAAGCCTAATATTGTAGGGCGCCCCTATTCTAGGGGTTCTTTTCTGCATCAATCACCAATGTGATCCTAGATTAAGCTAGGAACAAGGCTCTCTATTAAGTTTCTACTGGACTCCAAGGATCTTCTATTGTGTTAGTGAGAAGAAAGGCCAATGAAAATGCAAGATGAACCATGCATTTTCAAGGGAAACAAGTAGTATCACTTTCCTAGTAAGTGTGTTGTATGGTAGGGATATGTCTTCAATTAGCAGGCAGGTGGCGATTTTCTCAAGTAGATGAATAGTTTGGTGGCAACATCCTTGCAACTTATTGGGTCCACTTTTGTAGTGATTTGAGTCATCAGAAACCCACTCTCCTTCCAGCTACATTTGACTCTACTTTGAGTTGGGTATACTCACTCCTTCATTTGTATCTCATAATTTTTCTCCATGACCCCTCATTCAACTTGGAGGGGTGTTGAGAGTATGGGTAATCTTCACATAAGGCCACATGTTGACCCACTATTTGGTGTATTGAGGGCTTTAATGAGCCTACATATGGGTAAGTTAACTTCATCATCATTTTTTACTAGGTTAGCCTAGTTACGTTCTTGGGGATAACGCCCCAATTTTATAAGAATGTGTATAAATACATATACACTCTTCATTTGTAGAACATATTCTTTTTATTATCGGATCAAGTGTGATAAATGCTTAAGGGCACTTTTAATTTTCTGTTATCTTTTGTGTTAATTTGCTACACTTGGGTTATTGCTGTTTTTTTGTTTGGTATTTGTCTTTCTTGCTATGAGTCATGGGTGCACATCTTTATAAATGTCGCGTGATAAATTTGAAGGGTTTCTCCATGATTCAATTAGGGTTTGATGAAGAGATCATTGTAGATCTTCTATCTTTGTGTTCTCATCATGATTACCATTTTTTACCTCCACCTCTTTGATAAATGAATCAATTAAGTGTATATACTATATATAGATTTTAGGGACATGGTGCCCTTGGGGTAAGAGATTGGAAAATTAAGCAAGACCTTGTTTCTCTTGTCAGTCCATCTGTCTGACATGATTTTTCTTCTTGAATTTGGAATACATCTTCCACACCTTATATTGCTTTGACCAATATATCAATGCACGAGGTCCCAGAGGTAGGGGCTTTGAAGCTCGAGTTAACAATGGAAATAACATCTATCATCACTTGCAAATAGGGGTTCTTGACCACATTGAAGGGAATCACTGAATAATAAAAGAAATTCTCAATCGATTTCTTCTCTTTTCCTTCAACATTTTTCTTCCAACTTGTCCTATCAATGTTAGGTTGGGAACCATGTTTATTTTGGGGTCAAAGAAGGCATGCACATTGTCCCTTCAGTAGTTTGCAGGAGTTCTTCAGTAATTTGAAGGAGTCCTTCAGTAGTTTGCAGGAGGGAGGCGTGAACCTCCATATTGGGCTAGGAAATGATGCACGCTATAAGGCGCAAGGCATTGGTACATTGACCTTTCAGAGGGAGTTTGGTAAATCCCTTCGCTTTACCGACGTGTTATATGTTCCTGGTCTTACTAAGAACCTCATATCAATTTCGACCTTGGAGGACAAAGGGTTTGAGGTGACCTTTCGTTGAGGGAAGGTGTACATTAGACCAATGGGGTCTACAACCAAGATGGATAAGGTGATTGTGGTTCACAGTGAGAAAGTGTACATGTTACAATTTGAGTCAGCAAAGGCATTGGTCAACAATGTCACAGATTTGGGAGATTTGTGGCATAAATGGATGGCACATCTACACCATGGTGCGTTTGGACACTTGAGACATGCAGTCACATGATTGCCTCAGTTTGTAGTAGAGAAACATGACCCATGCAAGGGTTGTGCTATGGGAAAGTATGCACGAAAAACTTTTCCATCTAGTGAGCATAGGTCCGAGATGGATGGCCAAGAGATTTTCCAAGAGATGGATGGCGATAAAGATCACTAGGTTTTCCATGTAGTGAGCAATGATTTCATTAGCAACGCGTTTATCAGATGGACATGAAGACTACCTTCCTCAACGATGTTATTGAGGAAGAAGTCTATATTGAGCAACCTGAGGGTTTTGAGGTTGGAGACAGGGATACGCATGTTTGCTGATTTAGACAAGCTTTGTACATGCTCAAGCAGGCACCTCGGGCGTGGTGCTCTAGGATCGACAATTATTTGAGAGAGATGGGATTCCAATGGAGTGAGGTTGATACAAACCTCTATTTTCTAGCAGGTGAGGTGCCTCTCGTATTGGTACTGTATGTTGATGATCTTTTTCTTACTGGAGATGAGCAGCTGATTGCAGAGTGCAAGGGCAACCTTGCAACAGAGTTTGAGATGAAAGACCTTAGGTTGATGCATTACTTCCTTGGTTTGGAGGTTTGGCAACAGGATGGGCGCTTCTTCTTGGGACAGGGGAAGTATACTGTGGAGATCTTGCACAGGTTCAGGATGACAGATTGTAGACCCATGTCCACACCTCTAGTGACGAACTGGAGGAAGATTGATGTGTCTAGTTCAGAGACAATTGACCCCACTATCTATTGTCAGTTGATTGGGTCACTCATGTATCCGGTCAACACTAGGCCAGATATCAACTTTGTAGTCAACTCCCTGAGTTAGTCCATGGTGGACCCTCAGAGAGTGCATTGGATAGTTGCGAAGGATGTGCTTCGACACTTGAGAGGTATAGTGGAGTACGGGTTGTTGTATGAGTGTAGTGGTGGAGTGAGATTGGTAGGTTTCACAGATGCTGATTGGGCAGGATGTACAGAGGACAGGAAGAGCACTTTAGGTTGTTGCTTCAACATTGGATCGAGCATTATTTCCTGGTTCAGTAGGAAGCATAGATCAGTGGCATTAAGCTCTGCTGAGGCAGATTACATGGCAACTAATTTGGCAGCATGTGAGGCACTGTGGTTGAGGAAGTTGTTCTTTGGACTGTTCGGTGTGGAGTTAGAGGCAACAATGATACATTGTGATAATCAGAGTGGCATCAGGCTCTCTGAGAATCCTGTGTTTCATGACTTCCTACGAGATTGTGTGCATAAGGGGGCAGTGAGGCTTCAATACATTCAAATTGATGATCGGATGGTAGACATATTTACCAAGGCACTGAGCAGACAAAAGTTTGAGAAGTTCAGAGATAAGATGGGGTTGGTGACGAATCCCTTCCTCGTTAAGAGGGAGTGTTGAGAAGAGTAACTTAGAAGGTATTCTTCCATGTGTGGCATCCTAGCATGGAAGAGGACAATGAAACTTAGCCAAGTTGATGTGTTATTCTCTTTCCTAAAGTTTACTTAGGAAAAAGTCACTTAAATGTGTTATATTTTAATGTTGATTTATTGAGCACTTTTTATAAAGTTAAAAGTGAAAGTAATTTAAGGGATGGTCTTTTAATCTTGGCCATCCATCTCATTGTGACGATTGTTAGAATTAATGCTTACAAATTGGTTTGGATTTGTTAGATCTAGTTAGTTGTGAGAGATCTTCTCCAACTATCATATCCTATTTATGTGTGTGTGGTTGAGTGATTTCCTCATAAGTTTGTTATGTTGTTGAGGGAACTTCATGTATAAATATATGGTTGATTAAATAATAAAAATATATATAGATTTTGTGTGTGCAATCTCGTTCTCCAATTTTGGTATCAGAGCGAGGAGCTCTGGGTAACTCCCTCATGGGAGGGCCCAGAATATAGAGTGTTGAATTTTTTTTGTTGATTTTGTTGTGTGAGTGAATTACTCTTCAGATAAAGGAGGAGCTGCGTGCTCAGTCGAGAAGAAGCTGCCTCTGTGATTTGAAGCACACCAAGCGAGTCTATGATCCATATTGCATCTTTATTTTCAGACGGTAAAAAGAAAAATCCAAACTTGGATTTCAAACTGATGTACTGTTCATGAACATTGAGTGGCTGATCGAAGATGCTACCCCTTGCTCAAATTTTGCAGATCCAAGTCAATATTTCTCAGAGCCCCTTCTGAAGTTTATTCTGAGCCATCTTCCTCAGCTCCTTGCGACCAGTGGAAGCACTGCATGGTGATGGCGATATTGGTTATTTCAACTTCTAGATCTGTGCATATATTCATTCAAAAATACATTATTTCCAAGTCTCTGTACTGCTATCAAGTGAGGTGCGATTCAAAGCATGTGCTGGAGAGAAATCTGCATGAAATTAATGGCCATTCACTACTCATTCAAATAGCGGGTGGATAACTGATTTTTTATTTTAAAATTGTTATATTAAGTGTTAAGTAATTAATGATAAATAAATTTATTTTTAAATTATTTATCATTGGATTGTCAAAACCAAATGAAGAACCAATTATAGAACAAGGTAACATAGTTTTAGCTAGTGGTTCTTGATGTACTTCGGTGCCATGTAAGAACATGTTCACTGGTTTGGTTGTACCCTATGTTACGAGCTTTTGGTTCTTGGAGTATTCGGTAACCCAAGAACAACGATCTCTGGTTATATGTACAGTTTGTGTTTGTGAGTTTGTATTAGGTCACTTTGTAAGATTGATTGCTGAATACGTTCAGTGTCTAGACCATTCTCCTATATAATTGGCGAATACAGCGACATACCATGTACTTTGACAGATGGAAGTTTGTCAATAGGATGATTCAATATCAAGACTATTTTTTGGGGTAGTCAATAATCGTCGGTCCTACAAATGCATCATTGATGGTCAGAAGCAATTGTATCTTAAATGGATCAAGTGGTAGCTCGAATGAATGGTGGAGAAAGAGAGTTGTCTGTGAGATTTCAGAATGGATAGAAGTGTTGATGAAGACCAGACCAGACAAAGATCGTATGTGTATTTGATTTCATTATTGTTCTTAGTGATGTAAGCATTAAGGGAGGGTGTTAGAATTAATGCTTACAGTTTGGTTTGGATTTGTTAGATCTAGTTAGTTGCGAGAGATCTTCTCCAACTATCAGAGCCTATTTATGTGTGTGTGGTTGAGTGATTTCCTCATAAATTTGTTATGTTGTTGAGGGAACTTCATGTATAAATATCTGGTTGATTAAATAATAAAAATATATATAGATTTTGTGTGTGCAATCTCGTTCTCCAATTAGGATGAGGGTTGATCTCAGCCCTTAATCATTTTGGAGATAGGGTTTTCGCTTGCTGAATGGAGAAAAAGGAAATTGACTTGGTGGCTGGGTGTATTATTCACTTGAGAGAGGGCGATCTAGAGAAAATCGCTGGAGAGGTTTGGTGGACAGGTTTGCAGAGGAGACAGAGGAGAATTCAGCAGAAGATTGACCTTTCTTCCTTGACTGTTAGCAGAGACCAATTTCAGATCTGAAGGTAGCCATACCAAGTGACGCAGAGTTTATGCAGAGAGCCGTACGGATGAAGCAGAGGCTCACAGTAGAAGCTTTGCTGAGTCGTCTGGCTTGCTGAAGATTGTAAAAGGGTTGTACTACTTCTTGGAAGAATAAAGCTGAGGTTTTTCTTCTCAGTATTTGGCTGGGCTGATTCTTCTGTAAGAGATCTCCATATTTCTGCTGCAATAATAAAATCCAAATCTGAAGAACTGGTTTTCCCACATTTGGTTTTTCCAGGGACAATTTTGTCCAAAAATGCTTGTGTTTATTGTGTGGTGTGATTGCTGTTATCTTCTATAGTTTATATCAGAGTTATTTCTGTTGTGTTAATTATTTTTGTGATGATAACCTAGCTGTAACAGAAAAATAACAATTTCAGAAAATTTATTTAAAGTGTTAAGTAAGTTCTGAGTGAAATATTGTTGAGTTTTCTGGTTCATACTGCTGGGTTAAAGAAGATTCACAAGTCCAACCTATCTAGGTTAGCAAGTGGGAACAACTCCTTTAGCTTAGTTTAGGGGAACTATATTAATTTTCCTTTTAAAGAATTGAGGGGTGAAGAACCAAGCGGACTTGACTAGAGTTTCAACTTTGTGAAGGAGGATAGGTGACTGCAATAAAGAGTGCTCATTTAAGGACGTGGAAAATGTAAACCCTTATCCTTTCAATTTAGGGAACAACTTAAAAACCTCCCACGTCTTCCAAATACTGTGCGTAACAAAAGTTCCTTGGACTTTAACCATGGTGGGGGTGACAACCAAGGTTTTCAAGTTATGGCTCAACCATTGCTTATTGCCGAAAGGAGCTCTGGGATAGATGTAGTGATGCCATCCAAGCCTCCCTTCTAAATCTTTGAAAGGAGCTCTTGGATAGAGGCAATGATGCCATCCAAGCCTCCCCTCTAAATATTTGATAACCAATATGGTGCACAATGTGGGAGGTTGAGTATGAATTCTAATTATTCCACTATCCCAATCTGTGGGAGTGCAACAAAGATCCCAGTTAACTCTTTGAAAGTGCCATCTTCAATATTTTCCTAGAGTAGTATGCATGAGTCACAACCAAAATCTTAATACAAATTTGAAATTTGGCAGCGAGGGTTGGAGGCTTGGTAAACTAGTTTTCATTTTTTTTTTCTTCACTCTCTAAACAGCCATCTTTTAATTTCCCCAGGGGATGATTGAAAGGTGATGCAGGAGCATCTCTCCCAAAACCATCTTGTAATTCAAGCCTTTAGAAGGTGAAGTTGTTGTAAGAGGATAAGATCCTCATATGTATGTAAACCAACATTTAGTGGGTAGATTTGATCCATAGGTGGTTAGTTGATAGAGTTAAATGCTATTGTTAGTAATTAGTTATAGATTTTATGGAGAATATTTGGGATTTGAAGTAATCTGGAAGTTTATCTTCCATATGTAAATATGTAATCCTGTGAGAATGAGAAAGGTGTGGCTAGGGCCAGAGAAGCGCCCAAATGGTGTGTACAGATGTAGGAGGTAAATTGGATCTGTAGGACAATTATGTAGAGAATTTGGTTTAATAGGAGTATTGTGATATTTCCTCTAATGTTGGGTGATTACCTCTCTGTGATTATGTGTTAATGTGTGAATTTGTGTGAGTTATGCTTTGTAATAATTTATGAATGTGGAATAATTTGTGAATGAGAAATCAGGGTTCTGCGTGAACCAAAATCAAATCGTGGTCATATTAAGGCGGTGAACCAAATTAGAGTGAGCTTTTGTAATGGAGGACCAGACGAGAGAAAGATGATCTTGTTGGAAGAGCGGAGTTCCTACGAACTTCATAGGTTTTGGCATTGACCGAAAAGTCTGAAGATCTGGCAATGAAGGTGAATTCCGACAATGGTAACGAGATTTGTCAAAGTGTCCATGATTATGCATTCAAAAGGAGATCTGATCATTGATCATCGTAAGAGATCAATGACCGAAAACGAAGGGTAACCAGTCTGGCCTTAATCCCTCGAAAATACTAGCCTTAAAGTGTCTCACAGTGGCTTTATATTCCTAGTGTCTGGTGGCCGGTTAAACCGGACCGGACTCACGAGTACGTGAGGATGTTTGAAGAAGGATCCTCGGTGCCCGGTTAAACCAAACCGGAGTAAGCTTCTAAAAGGCGCATTGTTAAGGTGTTCTGGTGAATCGGTGGCTTGGTGGTGGTGACAGGTATTAATCCCTTGTTGTCCGGTGTAGCGGTGGGCCGGTTCCCCAATGGCTGGTTAACAGTAGTGTTAAATGATAAGAAGTCAAGCCGGTTAAGAGAAGATGTTAAGAAAGGGATAAGGGGTTTACAATTGACCCGATTGCCATCAAAATGTGAAAGAAATATCAAGTAACTTAAATATTTGTATTAGTTAAATCCATGACTAACCTTGGTTTACCAACATGCTTGGGAGATCATGTGGGTTGAGGGCTTTGCTTGTAGCATTATGTTTTTGGCCTAGATGTGGTGCAACAAGTCTAGAGACATTCCACATTGTTATCCATTAATTGTTTTTCCTTTAGGATAGTCGGGAAGGAGTTTCCTGCAAAGCAGCTTAACAAGTTGTCTATCTCCCCATTCATTGAGAGGAATTTCTTTGACAAGTCCTTGTCCCACCCCATGAGATATCAAGTAGCCCAATGCCTCAATAGGAATCACATAAAGTGCATGAGCCAATGAGTAACCTTGGTGGATAGATGGAAAGAGCCTCACCTATTTAGATTTGCATGAGTTGATGCTTTTGAAGAATGAGTTTTCGTAGTGCATAGGAAGAAAGGCTCAAAGTCCAGTGGCTTAAGCATGCCTAGAATGAAGGGCTACTAAACCCTATCACATTCCTTATTGAAATCAATTTTAATAAACTTAAATACCTATTCCACACCGTACCTTCCTATGCAACAATAATAAATCGCCTTCTATTGCAGCCCATCTAATCTAGATGAATGATTTTAAGTAAATTGTGCTAGACTCTCATGGTTGTGGCGTTGGCCAAAATCTTGTATGAGACATTAGGGAGGGTGATAGGTCTCCAATTGGTGATAAGGCTTGAGTCCCTAGGTTTGGGAATGAATTGGATGATTCCTTTGTTTATGTTGCCCCCATGGTTGCTTCCTACTTGTTTCTTAATGGACAAAGTCCCAAGTCACTTTATAAAATTCTCATGGAAATTTGTTTTATCTCGGGGACTTAATCCACGTCCATATCTGACATTGCAACTATCAACTCATTCAAAGTTATCGATTGCTCAATTATCCTTGTTTGGGATATAGAGAGCTATTGAGGGATCACATCTAAACAAGCTTGCATGGCCACTCTAAATTCCTTGCTAAGGACTTGAGATTGAAATAACATTTTGTATTGGGCGACAAAAAATCTCCAATGTCCTCTTGCTTGGTTAACATTCCATCAAGGTTCTTGACCTTAGAGTTATTTTATGTAGCTTATTTAGAGGTCAACACTTTAAAGAAAGATTTTGTTGGTCATTTGCTAGTTTTTAGCCAATGAAGTCTTTCTCGCAATTGGGCTCATGTGCTTTAGTTGTGATAGAATTTTAGGTTTTGTTTTTCTTGGTGGACTTGGCTTGAATTTCATCATTGAAGTGCTAAACTAGTGTCATTCAGTCACTTCAATTTCATACTTGATCGTGTTATGCCCTTTTTGCTAGATAAAGGTGAATAGTTGCTCATAATCCCTCGAGAAGGAGGTGGTATGAGGGATGGCATCTTCTTAGCATTCAATCCAACAATCTCCTCCTATGGGCCTTAGAATGAGGTTCCAAACTCTTTTGATACAATCAAGGGAACTCTGGTTCAAGTAGGAGACATTCAGGATGTAGTGGGATTTAGGCATATGCAGTTGATTGCACCACCAAAAAATGGAAAACTAAATAGGTTGATGTTAAGAGAGTGTAGTCTCCCCTAATACTTGGACAGTTTCACTTCCTCCATAATAAAAAAATGAAGGTACTCTATTCAAATAACATGGCCTTATCAAGCCTTTTCTGGATTCTCTTGTTGCCTTTACAAAAGGTGGACCAAGTAAACCATAACTTAGATGACTAGTGGGATTATCAAGGTTTGTCAACCATACATCTCTAGAAGTGAGCTCCTCTTCAACATAATTTATCACATAGATGTTAGCTAGACTCAACATGTGGCCATACAAATTCAACATAATTTATACTAATCTCTTAGTGGGGTCAATTCCCTAATCCATAACATCAACACGCTGAGGTGATATGAGGTACTCTCCAAAAGGAAACCAAATATCTTCACTCATTGCAAACAAAAAACACTAAGATATTGAAACATAGTCCTAATCCCATGGACTATAACTTTTTCTTGGTGGACTTGGCTTGAATCTCATCATTGAAGTGCTAAAATATAGTCATTCAGTCACTTCAATTTCATACTTGATTTTGTTATGCCCTTTTCGCTGGATAGAGATGAATAGTTGCTCATAATCCCTCGAGAAGGAGGTGGTATGAGGGATGGCATCTTCTTAGCATTCAATCCAACCATCCCCTCCTATGGGCCTTGGAATGAGGTTCCAAACTGTTTTGATACAATCAAGGTAACTCTGGTTCAAGTAGGAGACATTCATGATGTAGCGGGGTTTAGGCATATGCATTTGATTGCACCACCAAAAATGGAAAACTAAATAGGTTGATGTTTAGAGAGTGTAGTCTCCCCTAACACTTGGACARTTTCACTTCCTCCATAATAAAAAAATGAAGGTACTCTATTCAAATAACATGGCCTTGTCAAGCCTTTTCTGGACTCTCTTGTTGCCTTTACAAAAGGTGGACCAAGTAAACCATAACTTAGATGACTAGTGGGATTATCAAGGTTTGTCAACCATACATCTCTAGAAGTGAGCTCCTCTTCAACATAATTTATCACATAGATGTTAGCTAGACTCAACATGTGGCCATACAAATTCAACATAATTTATACTAATCTCTCAGTGGGGTCAATTCCCTAATCCATAACATCAACACATTGAGGTGATATGAGGTACTCTCCAAAAGGAAACCAAATATCTTCACTTATTGCAAACAAAAAACACTAAGATATCGAAACATAGTCCTAATCCCATGGACTATAACTTTTCTATAGGGCTCTGTGAGATCCCTGACATTCAATGACGTTATCTTCATTGAGTAAGAGCAGAGATGGAGACCATATCATTCGCAACAAAATTATCCTTCAACCCAACAAGAAGGCTAAAAGAGTTCAAGGTTGATAGGCTTGAAGAACATGTACAAAATAAACATGCATTGTTCAAAGTTTGGGTTTTCTTTTTACCTCCTCAGAGTTTGGGAAGTCTTAGGAATTCTAGAAACAGAGTCAAGAGTGCACACTCTTATTCCTGCCTCAAGAGGTAGTGTTTTGGGAGTGCTTTGTTGGTTCCTTCCTAGTGGTTGAGAATGGATATTGGTGTGGGTCAGGATTGGCCATTAATGGAAAATCACCAATATAATGGTATGAGCTTTGGCACATGAGAAATGTATGAGGCAAATCGATATTATATTGAATTGGTGCCTTGAACATTTATCCCCCACTTGGATAAGGACTTGTTATCATAGGGTTTGTACTTGTGCAAAGCCCTTCACAAGATGCCAACCTTGCGTAACAATTGGAAGTAGTTGTCTCTGTCACCTAGATAAATACTTCCCTCATTTTAGTGTTGGGTGAAGATCCAACACAAGGGAGGCTTCCCTTGTGATCTCAAGGGTTCTTGTGGCAAGCTAGAGGAAAGTCTACGACCCCCTACCTTGGTCACTCAATGGGATAGGCTGGGTCTAGGATAGTAGAAAGGCTAGAATTGGCTAGACAAGGTAATTGGTTGAGGTGTGTGAGACAAGAAGTATTCCAATGCATATATTGACAATTACCAAGCTAAACCAAACACTAATCACCTCTAGAACACTAGCTTATCAAGTAAAATGATTTCTGTTGTAAAATTGCAGCAGTGAGCAAGTGTTTATCAACAAAGTGTATTTTGCAACAGCAACAAGAAATCAGCTCAGAAATATTGGTAATTATATCTTAGAATTAAGCCTTCAATGAGTAGATCAACATCCAATTGTCAAACAATATTTACGAGCACATTTTACCACAATATTAAGTATGTTATCAGCAATTAGTCAAGCCCTAATGGCTGCAATTAATGTTTTACAACAACAATAAGTAAGTGATCTAATCAAGCAAGCGTTGGGTTAGTAGTTAGACACCTAAGCTATCAAGTTGCTTTGAAAGAGAGAGAAAGAGCTTAAACTCAACTAATGTTTTATTATCACTTGCAAGAGAGACTAGTGCCGTTTCACTTCCTTGGGCAAATGGAGTCATGCACTACTTGAAGATCAAGTTAGAAGACAAGGAAAAGGTGAGGGAACAAAACTCTAGGACTATACCCTCATAGGTGTATGACGTATCCTTCTTTCCAAGTCGCCTAACTTAGATAAACAAGAGAACCAGGTTTTAAACCGTAGGGGGATAGCCACTCCAAACCCCCAGAACTAGGTTTTAAACCTTAAGGGGGTAGCCACTCATAACCCTTAATGCAAACCTTGAATGCTTCAACAAGTAAAGATATTTAAAAAAAGAGGAGGGGGATAACCAAATTTTAATCCCTCCTAGGGTTTCTAGAAAACAATAAGCTAGCATACAAGGTAACATGAAACAATTACCAATCTAATAGAGCATCCACCATAGCCTACCAAGAACATAGCATCAAATTTGAAAGAAATCACTTACTAAGACAAGTTGTTGCATATGAAGAAACCCTAGCTTGATTCATCCACCAAACAAGAAGCGTCCACAATTATCCTTCAAGATTTGTGCAGAAGACATCCATAGCAAAAAAGAGAGAGATAGAGAGAAATTTTTAAGAGAAGAGATCTCACAAATGTGTGAGTTGTGATGATGAGTTTACAAAATGAAGCGCTAGCCTTTATATATGAGGCTAACCAAGTGCTTTGTCCACAATAATGCCTAAACAATAATGAATTCATGATAGAAGTGGGCCCGACCCCTCAAGTAGCCTCTAACAATAATAAATCATGCTAAAACATCAAATAATCCCTCCAAAGACACACGTGTGGGTGACGCCATGCTCCAAGGTGGTGTAAGAGGCCTCCATAGGCCACGTCTCGTCATCAAGGTGCTAAGTATGGTGGAAGATGACCTCTCCTCATCAAAGGTCATGTCTCGTCATCAAAACCCCAACTCATCAAAGTGGTGCCCCAATGTTAAGCAAGCCTCAATCCATGACGTCATCATCCATATGCTCAACGTCCAAGGTGAAAAGGCCATCATCCAAGGTGGAATGAAGGTGCATCTCGTCTCTGCATGGTGTCCAATCCTATGCTAATGCAACGTTCTCCATCCAATGCCTAGTAACCTTTGGGGTACAATGCCCAAGGTGTGGGCTTCTTGCCCATCTGTGTGTCAACATGACTGTATCTGCAAAGAAAAAACTCATTTTTCCATTGTCCATGGTCT
>ML809767.1:0-19993 GCA_009831015.1 Picea engelmannii | reverse complement strand
CATGATCGATTAGCTGGGTTGTGCTCTTCCCACCACTGCATTCTCTTCAACCTCGCTCCATTTCACATAAGTCTTGACAACGCTTCGAGTGAGACCTCCTTCCCTTTCAAAAGGTTGAATATGCGAGCGCTCTATACTACAACAGTGCCTTGTTGGAAAACTCTTACAACCCTGGTCTCCAATCATGCGCCAACATTTACATTATTGTTACAGTAATGCAATCCCAAGGATTATGTTTCTAACAAAAACCATGCAATGTCAATTAACCATCTCAAACACACCTAAAACCGTAATGTATTATGACCTTCAAGTATCAAAGCACATGTTTTGTAACATCCTAGTGTATCTGTCATGGATCAACCATGCACTCACACAAAGTGTTTACTACAAAATAAATATCGAGTCTAATATTCACCAAATACATGAGGGAACCTATCAATTACTTATACCTAGATGGATCTACCAATCTAAATCTAAACCCCTTAATAACTTCAAATTTGGTATCATAGGAGTAGCCATGGGCTTACAATCCCTCGTTTGAAATCTCTTTAGAATCTCCACTACATATTTACCCTGTCTAGGGAACACCTCACCTAGATTTTGTCAAACCTCCAAAGCCTAGAAATAGTGCATAAGGTCAATGTCCATGTTAAACTCACATTCCAACTCTATGTTGCACCATTATATGATCTTTTTTGAACTTCCTATCTATAAGTATCAAATCATCTACATACATGACCAATACAAGCATATCACATTTATCAAATAAATAATATAGAATGGGATCTATATGGACTTCTTGTGATTCATTTGGCTCCAACCTTGAAAGCTTTTTTATTGATCTCAATGGGCCTTCATTGGTATAGTTCCACTCATACCTTGGATGAGTCAACTGTACCACCTCAAAGGACATCCTACTCTAACAAGGGAACGTAAAGTACCATCCCCTCTAAAGGCACTTGGGTCTCTTTAATTGTATTGTCATTGATATATCTTTTATGGTAGTGGCTCTAGTCTTTGTTTGCTTTTATAGATATATCTTTGCATTAGAGACCGAGCTCAAGTCTTGTCTTGCAAGAATGTTGAGTTGCACATGTAGAATCCTTTGGGATGTGGATGACTTTAGGAGTTCTGTTACAATTCTCTTCTTCAATGTAGGTAGATTTAGTTCCTACAACAGTGTTCCTTCCATACTTGTCCTTGTGTTTTTCAACATTAGGGTTTCTAGCTCACTAAAGGAAATTCCAATAAATTACGCCTCACTAGTTGGTCTACTCTCCTTTTCTAATTTATTGGTAAAAAATAATCTAAAACATAAGTGAAATACCCTAATAATCTACAACTAATTTAATTGAAGCTCTACAAAGAACACATGTCCATTGAATACATGCTTACATGAGTCGAGAAACCTTGTGAATGAGATAAAAAAGCTAGTTGTAACATTATTTCAAGGGGGAACATCTCCAACATGTTGACTACATTTTTGGTCAACAGTACTTAGCTGGAAAAGCGTTGCCAAGCTCCCCCTCGAATCACGCTACTTGCGCAAAGTTTCGACCACTCTCGCTAAAGATTGGCGCAATGTTCTTGGCGAAATCATTGTGGCCCTTGAACTATCACTCATATGACTTAAATTTCTTTCTCTCCACATTCCGAGACCTTGTCATATTCTACATCTATGATTAAAATTTCGACACCACACAAGTCTTAAATCCTTACCACCATCATATGTCATCCTATGCATCCCTTTATCACATGCAACTTTTCAATAAAAAGAAAAAGGTGAACCAATATTTATCAATATGTTACATCATGTAACTAAACCCAACATAATACTTCATTATGTTTACATAACCCACTTTTACAAACCAAAATATATCCCATAATTATTTCCAATATTTTAATTTTTTACATAAAGTGAAGCAACAAGATCCTCTCCACGAAATAATTTAAAGAGTGGAATCAATAAAATATTTTTGAAGGTGGATCCCATTCAAGTAAAACACTCATGCATGTAAAAAATAGATTGGGTCTTGAAAAGTTTCAAGTTCTAAGAAGCCCATGGAAGAAAGAAAAATTAAACTTTCTTACAAAAAAGTGATAAAACACTTTCACGAGGTCGCCCAAATCCTAAACATTGTGGGAAAGATCGATCGAACACAAATATAGAAAATGATGAACAGGTTCATGCATTGCGATCTGTTGATGGCTTGGTTTTCCTCTCGATATCAAAACAAAAAAAATAAGACCGAGAACGCTGCAAAGTTTAGAAAAAAATTGTTGGAAATAGAAAGTAGTTCTTCACTTGACTACCATGCAACTCTACTTTTTTTTTCTTTACTCTCCTATTATGATACATTTAATATTTTATCGTATGAATGGTTATTTCCTTCAGCTATAGAATTAGAGGTGTTGCAGAAGGGTGCATAACTGGGGCAATGTAAAAGTATTAATGTTTGTGGAGATTACAATGGATCTGATCAAAGTAACTTTATAACAGTGTATTGAGCGTGAAATGAAAGTAGTTGTGCGTGTGCATAAAGAGCAAATCTGAGTGAACAAACAACAAAAATATTTCTCGATGAAAAAACTTGTTGGAGTTACTTCACACACACCTAGGATTTTTTTTTCCTAAGGTTTTTTCTTGTTTATTAGTCATAATTAGTCATTATCTAGTTTCATATATTTTAGGGGAGAATATTCTCTTTCAATTGACACTTCAATTTGACTAGTTGAGTTGAGTTTGATGTTGCATTGGTTTTGTCACCATGCAACATTGGGATCATCACCATGCTAATTCGACCTTGCCTTGGTATCATCACCAGACTGGCACATTACCCTTGATTCCCTGAGTTAACTCCTCACTACTCTCTGTTCAGTCAGTTAACTGAAGACTAGTTTACTAGTTAACTCAACTAGGTGGAAGTTCACTCTCGTAACTGTCTGAGAGACTAGACTAGGTGGCAGTTCACTCCCATAATTGTTGGTGTGTGTCCAAATCACTCTAGACCACCACTATGGCACATTGGTTCTCCTCCAATGCGCACTCATTGAGTTATACAGAGTATATCATGTGTAAATTATTCATTATTCACAACGGTTAATGAGAATTATTTCATTATTTATCTCCTTCTTTCTCCAATTCTCTCTGCAAATGTGTGTATTATTGTTTAGATAGATCTATAATGCGCAGGTTAATGACCCACTTTCGCATTTTTTGTTCACGTGCATGGGTGAGAAAGGCACTTGATCCATAGAGCACTGAGTGCATTTTTGTTGGATACCCTGACGATGTGAAGGGATATCGGCTTATTGATATTTCCTTGGACCTGCTCATCATTGTGCGTAGTGTCCAATTCGAGTACAGTGTCTCGCATGTACCTCATCAGCCGCATGCAGACACCTTCACTCTTCCACCTGTCCGAGATGATGAGCATGCACATGCCGACTCTTCTTCAGACAAGAGTTCTGATTCAAAGGACTCAGATGATTCTGATTCAGATTCAGTACAGCCAGATGCGGAGTCAGAGCATCCAGATGAAGTTGCAGAGCCAAAGCAGAGGCTCGAGTGGGCACAGAGTACTCTTGAGGATGCAGGGGATCTCGTTGGTGATCCAATCAATACTAGGAGGACTCGATCTGATTTCGAAGAGCCTCCTATTGCACTCACTACCACTGAACCATTTCCCTCCAAGCATTTTTTCTTGGTTCAGTCTTCAGATCCACAGTCTTATGGTGAAGCTGTTGGAAATCCCTTTTGGGAATCCGTCATGCAGGAGGAGTACAACTCTCTCCTTGAGAACCAGACTTGGGATCTGATTCCCCTTCCTTCTGGGAGGAAACTTGTCAGATGCAGATAGGTCTACAAGACCAAGAGCGCAGCAGATGGACAAATTAGCAGATACAAAGTCAGGTTTGTCATCAAAGGCTTTCAGCATGTGCATGGTATTGACTATGATGAAACCTTCACTCCAGTAGTGAAGATGGATTTCATACGATTGGCACTTGCCATTGCGGCAGCCAAAGGATGGGAAGTTCATCAGATGGACATTAAGAATGCATTTCTTCACGGTGATCTCTCTGATGAGATATATATGGAGCAGCCCCAAGGATTTATGCAGGACTCATCTTTGGTCTGTCGACTGAAGAAGTCACTTTATGGCCTCAAGCAGGCTCTGAGGGCATGGTATGCCAAGATGGATTCCTACCTGTTGTCACAAAACTTTGTACGTTGTAAATCAGACCTAAATGTCTACATGCTCAGGATGGTTGATTCACTTCTACTTTTAGTTCTGTATGTCGATGATTTGTTGATCATCGGGTGCTCGACTTCAGCGATTGTTGCAGTCAAGAGGATTCTACATGACAGGTTTTTGATGACGGACATGGGTCTACTACACTTCTTCCTTGGACTCGAGATCAGTCAGGATGCATCAGGTATCAAAGTGTCTCAGGACAAGTATGCACGAGATCTCCTTGAGAAATTTCACATGACAAACTACAAGTCTGCTCCGACTCCTTTCCTATCAGGAGTCAAACTTGAGGATGGCGGGGAGACTCCAATGGTTGACAGCACATTGTACAGACAACTAGTGGGGAGCTTGATGTATCTCACACACTCCAGACCAGACCTCGCATATGCAGTTGGCGTAGTTTCCAGGTTCATGCATGAACCGCATGAGCTACATTGGAAAGATGCAGAGTGTATCCTTCGATACATGCAGGGCACCATCACCTTTGGGATTCATTATGCAGCAGACTCTACATTAGATATCATCGAGTTTATTGATTCCGACTGGGCTAGCGATAACACTAATCGCAAGTCCACATCTGGTTACTCACTCAGTCTTGGTTCCGGACCTATCTGTTGGTAGAGCAAGAAGCAAGTTGTCATTGCTCTATCTTCAATTGAGGCAAAGTACAGAGGTGTAATTAACATAACCATTCATGTTATGTGGCTACAACATTTTCTCATTGAGTTGGGCATTCAATTTCATCGATCGATCGTCATCTGGTGTGACAACCAGAGCACTCTGAAGTTCTACAGAGATCTAGTTCAGAGGTAGCAGACGAAGCACATCGAGATCCACATGCACTACATCTGGGACTTAGTACACGAGGGGATCATCGACTTACAGTTCTGTCCTTCAGCAGGACAGGCGGCGAACATCTTCACCAAGACCTTCACTGAGTAGAAGTTCCATTCTCTGCGAATTTGTCTTGGAGTGAAGGACACAATTGCCTAAAAACTGTAGTTTTTCTTTTTACATACATTGTACTTTGAGAGGGGGTTTTCCCATGAGGTTTTCCCTCTTTCGCCACTTTATTTTAGTGTATCTTTTGTATTTGGGTACCTAACATGGCCTCGTTGTCGGAACCCATTCTTTATTTTCACCATAGTGATGTTGAGGGTGGATGTTGGAGTTACTTTACACACACCTAAGATTTCTTTTTCCTAAGGTTTTTCCTTGTTTATTAGTCATAATTAGTCATTATCCAGTCTCATATATTTTAGGGGAGAATATTCCACCTGGATAATATTATTTTTCAGTTGACACTTCAATTTGACTAGTTGAGTTGAGTTTAGATGTTGCATTGGTTTTGTCACCATACAACATTGGAATCATTACCATGTTAATTCGACCTTGCCTTGGTATCATCACCACACTGGCGCATTACCCTTGATTCCTTGAGTTAACTCCTCACTACTCTCTGTTCAATGAGTTAATTGAAGACTAGTTGACTAGTTAACTCAATTAGGTGGCAATTCACTCTCGTAACTCCCTGAGAGACTAGACTAGTTGACTAGTTAACTCAACTAGGTGGCAGTTCACTCCCGTAACTGTTAGTGTGTGTCCAAATCACTCTAGACCACCACTATGGCGCATTGGTTCTCCTCCAGTGCTCACTCATTGAGTTATACATAGTATATCATGTGTAAATTATTCATTATTCACAATAGTTAATGAGAATTCTTTTATTATTTCTCTCCTCCTCCTTTCTCCAATTCTCTCTGCAAATGTGTGTATTATTGTTTAGCTAGATCTATTATGTGCAGGTTCAACACATTTACAAGACTATCTACACAACTTATGCAAACCAGTTCTTCCAACCATGCAAGATAGATCGGTCTCATTGTATGTAGACTTCAGCCTTGATTGCTAGAAGTCCAAGCCAGGTGATAGGGGTGATGTTATGAAGAGTATTATTTTTCAACTAGCATTGCCCAGTGTTTGTTCACTTGCAAGGGATAATGTCATATTCCTTAAGAATTATGAAGTGCAACAAGTTGGGGTCCATGGGTTGAAACATAAAAAATGATGCTATTATAAATCAGAGACGTTGAAGTTTGTCATAATATTCATTGTTAGTCATCGATTGAATGCAGAAAGACATTTTATTTGGAAATTATATTAATTCAAATTGTGTAGCGAAGTATATGATTCAATGTAGATAAATGGTTTTAGTTGAGCTAATGTCAATTTTATAAAAGAAAACTACACGTGGATAAGACCGAAATAATGAGACATTTTTAATTATTTTATTTAATAGAGATGGTTCTAAACAAATCAAAATTCAATTTGTTAATATGAATCATCCCTAACCGTTGGAACCGTCCACTAAGCGATTATTTAATAAACAACAAGCAACCAGCCTGAGGAGGAAAAAACTTTGAGAGAGGTATGCTTGGAGTGCAGTGAGGTTTTATTGTTTAAATCATCATTCATCCTCTATACTTTCAATAGGGATTGACAAAATTGTTGGCAGCACAGAGTCTTGTGAAGCAGCGAAGGGATGAAGCGAGGATGAGCTTTGTTGGTTCTCATAAGATGAATGGTTTACTTGTCAGTTTGTTGTATTTAGACCTGATTTTATTCAGCGCTAATCAGTTTCTAATATGCAGGCTCTCACCTTACGTTATCACCACCATTGCTCCATTCCATTTTGGCTCAGCTTTCTTCTTCTTTCGTTCTTGATCGCTCTATTATAACTTTGTTCTAGAATGCCTAAAGGCTAAATACATGGCCCAAGTCTACACAGAGACTTGTAAATTCCAAAAATTCAAAAATTGTATGGTGAACATTTTAAAAGAAAAAATATCAAAATCATTTAAGCTTTGAAATTGTTTCTTTATTTATTTTCTTTTAAATCTCAATTTTCTTCATATTTTTCTTAATTCAACACTTGAAAATTTAAAAAGAAAATAAAATAAAACAAGCTAATGAATTTATTACTTTGTAAAATTGTGTATATAAGTTTCTTTCATTTTATTTTTATTAGTTAGTTTTAATATGTACAAACTTTTGTTTTGTTTTGTTTTGTTTTTGCTTACTTCACTGTTTTAGTTCTCTTATTATTTACTACATTTAAGAGTTACTATAATTTATTTTGATAGTCTTTAAACTAATTTTTGTTTAATGTCTTTATTTTAATTGTTTCACTTTAGCACTAACATTTTTCAACTCTTCATTAGTTTTGTCTTAGTTTACTTTCTTACAAAATAAATACAAAAATATGATTAAGTTGTTTTTCTTGTACATATTTTCTTTAGTTATTTAATTTCTTTTAAGTTTTTATTTAACTTTGTTATTTCAACTTTATGAACTCATACACAAGCATAAAAATCATAAATTATAAAATGCATAAAAATTAAATATTATAAAAAAAATACAAAGAAAAAGGGAATTCATGCTTGGATTTTAGGTTAGAGGAGATTTATCTTAGAGTCTAATGTGTTTTCTTGTTGAAGATCTAAACCCAGGATGACATTCTCGTCTCTTCCCACCTAGCCCTACGGGAGTTCAAGATATTGGTGTTGGGGACTCTTTAGTCCTTCGACATCAACACAACGCTCTCTTATAATGTCTTCAATGTTCAAAGCTTTACATTCTTCTTAATTAAACATGTGCTTTCGCACTAGACATTGTGTAATAACAAGTAGCTTGTTCTCACTACCAATAGTTGTGTTATTTGGTGGTCCATATGCTCACTATTGCAGCATATGGATTTAGCACTTTTGACTCATGCACCTACCCACTAGAATGTTGATGTGACACTTTTATGTGTCATATGTGTCATATCCATGCATAACCCACCTAATGATGATACCATCTTTCTAAATTGTGCCTTTGTAATCGAGCACCTTCAAGTGTGAGGGTTTCTAGCTCACTAAAGAAAATTCCAATGAATTAGGCCTAGCTACTTGGTTTTCCTTCCATAAAATGTGGGTAAAACCTAATCTGAAACCTACATGAAATATACCCTAATAATCTATAGCCATAAGTTAACATAATCAAGCTCTAAAACCCTAATTCACTTAGTGGCTCTCTCTCTCTCTCTCTCTCTCTCTCTCTCTCTCTCTCTCTCTCTCCCAGATCCTCTCTTTCTTACCCTAGGGTTTCTTGGTTTAACCATAACACCAAGTGCCAAGTCCACTCTATTTTTCATCTATAGTATTGTGTGCACATGTGAGTAATCTCCCTTCCCTGTCATCATGTTGCATGTGGTAATGTGTCTATTCATTCACTACACTGTAATATTGCAAGTTGACCACATAGTAAAGGTCCAAAGGTGAATTCCACTAAGCTAAGCATCAAAGTAGAATTGCAAGTCTGATCCCTTTTTTGTTGTACTATCTTACTTCAATCCTCAATGTGTAGAGTGTTGATTACAATGAAGAATGGAAGTATCTTGAAAAACATTTGAACTTTATTGTTGAGGTAGTCACAAAAAGAATGTATTGTGCACACTCCTAATGCACTGAAATGAAATTTTTCATGCTCAGATTCTTGTATACAACAAAATTTTGATAGAATGGATCGTATTTACCAAAAGATACGCTAATGATTGCTCATCAATTTAATAGAAAGTTGAAATTCTAATTTCCAAGCCCATAATCTTTTGCCAATTACAAAATATAATACATTAACAATATGGGCTTTGGTAAGCAGATCAAGGGCTTTCTTACTTTCTATGGAAAACCCATCTAGTGGAAGTGTAAGTCGTGCAGAAACTTAGGGTCAAATGTTGTGGACTCGTGCACTCTTCATTTTGGGCTATTCAACATTCAAAGCACTAAAGAGAATCCTGTGCACAGGCGAAAAGCACCACGCACTGAAAAACCAGTGGATAAAATATCCTAGGAACCAAATGAAACACAGATTTGAACATTACACAATAATTGCCCTTAGTCAACCCAGCACCAGTACCTCTAGTGCATAAAATCTCCTAGGAGAAAATGAACACATTGATATGAACATCACAATAATTGCCCGTAGTCAACCCAGCACCAGTGCCTCTATACAGAAAATGTAAGATTTAGAAAATTGAATTGCCAGAAATTACTCTAGGAAGCGGTATAGATAATAAAATTACAAAGTTGTGTGCCTTGATTTTCTAGACATGTAGAGAAAAGACGAAAAGATATACTGGCATTCATGTAACTATTTTATCGTCATGGTGTGGTTGCATGGTAGACACTGTTGAGATAAGGTAACAGATGATATGTCAAAATCTACCAACTTTGAAACAAAAGCTAACGGGTCTTTAGCTCCCTTGTATTAAGGCACAGAGTTTCCATGCTGAAAAGGGCTCATCCGCGCTGTTGGAAGAGAAACCACGTACCACCTGAAACAGCTAGAGACTATTATCACAAGGAAGCATAAAACAACTAACAAGAGAACAATGCATCCGTACCCAGAAGACAGCAAACAAACTTTTGTTTCAAAGTCCACAAGAAAGGTACAAGGAAATTTCATGTATAATAAAACAATAGAAAATGTTTTTCAAATTTAGATGTTTAAGATCTGGTATGCAATAAAGTCTCGTACAAAATAACATCTTAAACTAAATTCTATGGTCATTGAATTCATAACTTGTGACTGCATTGTAATCTACCCAAAATCCTCTGCTCCTCTCTCAGATCCGTCCTTTTCTGTTGATGTAGCAGCCTTCAGCTCGCTGGTAATGGAGGCAGCGACAAAGGTGAAATCAACTCACTCAGAGGGGAGATGGTTCATAGAAAACTTGACCAGATTCCAGTGCTGAACATCTCCATATCAGCACCAAAAAGAAAAGCTCTCATTTTCTCGAAGAGAGCCCTAATAGGGCAGTTTACTAGGCAAGTGGCCAACTCCCAAAACAATTGTATCATGGCTGGCAAATGACTGGCATCCACTCCTGGAAGGACTAATGGCATATTCTGTCTACAGAAGAGGATACTCTGCTTTTATGTTCCAACTAAAAGAAGATTGAGACCTCATTTTCAGAAGCAGGCATACATCACAGGCCCTCGAGGATTGTACTTGAATCTCTGGTCACTTGACTTCAAATCAGAGGATGTCCCAACCTCAGTTCCTGTTTGGGTAAGGTTGCTGCATATTCCATTAATCCACTGGGATGATCCAATCCTTCAAACCATAGGTAATATCCCTGGGATGTAAACAGGCAGGGCTCGACAAATGGAAAACCAATATGCATACAACAGAATCTCTGTGGAAGTGGACTTGGAAAAAGGTCTTCTCGAAAGCAATCCAGCTCAACCTGGAAAAATGGATTTTTCAAATTCAGGAATTAGACTATCCACAATTTCTCTTCAAATACAAATAAATACCAAGACTATGGCTAATTCGCAAAGGCGAGAAGGACCAATCGAAATCAACAGAACAGACAGGATGAGCAGCAACCAATGTAGCAAGTAAACAAAAAGAGAAGACAATCACAGCAACAGCCACCTCGGCAGTCAGGAACAACAATTGGAGCCAATAGACTCGCTGCCCTAGAAGCTCTGGGTCATTATAGAGATAGAGAAAACAATAAGGAAGATGGAGAGATTCAAGAGAATGAAGCAACCCAAGAACCCAGGGAACTAGCAACACTGACAGAGAGGAAACAGCTGTAGTGATGATTCAAGTTCATTCAAAGATGACAGATTCCGAAGGACTTGAGAACATCAAAGAATTATGACCATAAATCAAGGATCGCCATAGTTGGTTTCCCAGCTGGAGAATGAAAATCAGACAGAGATATTGGATAGCAACAGTAGAATGACCCCTTTCGAGTTTAAAGATGTTTTGGTAGGTATCCCTTCCAAATCAGTGGAGGCAGCAAGGAAAATGCTTGACTTCCTTTCTGCTTCAGCCGCCCCTTACAATAAGAAGTCCAAAAAGGAGCTCAGAGAGTGAGAATCAGAAAGAAATAAGACATTGGGATATCAGTCCACTCTGACCTGCCATTGAATGTTTGTTTTCTGTATTCTGTTAAATAAACAGTTTGTAAGACAGTACTCGTGTCTATGGAAGAAAGAATGTCAGCATGGTAAGAAGCACTCCAGTTGCCAAGTTCCCCCACTCCATATATTTATGGGTCTGAATAGCAGTCTCGCTGTTATAGAACTAAAGACCCTGTTTGTACTACTGCTGTACAGGTATAGCCACAGCATTTTTGTCACTTCAATTCAACATAGCCATATATGTTAAACAGAAAAACTGCAACTGTGACATGTTCGCAGCCTTTTCTCCCACATAAATATAACAATTGCCAGTCAATCTGAAAAGACACATTGCAAAGAGTATTTGGGGAGGAATGATCTCAACTCGAAAATGAACCAGGAAGCCCTTATAAACATATCAGTGTACGATATTTGAAGCATGCATCACAAGGTAGATAGGTGCAATCTACTATGCGCAAGCACATTTTCCACTGCCAAAAAACAGGCCATGTACAAACGTGTGCTTAATGCAAATCAAGCAAAGCAGTATAGGCCATCTCCTCTGGAAATTACAGTCCAAACATGACAAGCAAAATGACAGAACTACCCAGGTGCTTTCATGGACCAATTCCCAACCATAGTTCACACATTTTGAAGTTTCTCTAATAATGGAAAATCTTAACTTTCTGCCCCATCCAAGCATAGGCAAAAAAATAAGTTTTTGCACTTAGAAAGACTATTTGGAATATAAATTTAATCTTGTTCCTATAGGCTTAACAACTTAGTAATAAACCTTCAACCAATTTCTGAAATTTCCACTCCTGTTGTAAAATTGCTTATACAGCTTGTAACCTCCATAGTATTTGAGATCAAGCTTCAATCCACAAAAACAATGTAACAAGCTCATATTATCATACAAATCCTGAATGCAAAAATTACAAATCAAATGCAGACTATATTTCTATACAATAACAAAACAAGTGTGTCAAAATGGATAGATAATCCAACTACCTTCTGGTGTAACAGCTATACCATAAAACAGATATTACATTTTTTTAGCAAACATACATCTAAATCATCTCAAAGATTTTGACATAATGATAACTAGGGACAAGAGGTCTTCAACCTGGCACCATTCAGAGATGCTTGTAACAAGATTGGGGTTTCCCAGGGTTTTATGGGCATGTTCCTTTTATTTATAACTACCACAACAAACAGGAAGAACAGATGCAGAGAGGGTAACTCGAAAAGGTAAATATAAGGATCAGAATGCCTCTCTAGTTGCAAGATAGGCAGATATCATGATTGTGAGAATCAACAATTGTTCCCAGTAGATAGATGAATTTTGATGTGGAGCATATGAATACATGTGTATGCAGAGTCCAGACAGCCAACTGACATTGACCATAAGGAGTACATTGAGAAAAAGAATTTTCATTAGACTTAGTTCCAAGTTGTAGAATGCATCTTACATTCATTTTTCATCTATAAACATATCCAAGGCTTTCACCGAAGACTGCCAACCCAAAACCAGCTAAAATTTCAAAATTTCCTTCTTATCATTTTCAGGCAGCTTTCCTATTTGGAATCTAGAAGCCTTTATATGGCCTTCAACAAGAAAAAGAAGCAATATCTTGTAATTAAGCCTTTGCTAATATCCTGTTCATCTGCTACTAGATCCTCCCAGTAATTTGCTCTCCTTGATGCAAGTGAAGACAACAATATACTAAACATGGTTAAACAAACTTGTATAGAGCTAGACTTGGAACTATAGTAGCAAAAGATATTAACCTTGTTGGACCTAAATTGGACATATGTCAAACTTCCAAAATGAAGACAGGTCAGATTTTCCTCGTCTCATTAATTGGATCAGTGCAATAGAGAAAAGGTGCAAATTATTTTTATTTACAACTACCACAGCAAACAAAAGGAGCAAATACAGATAAGGTAAATACAAGGATCAGAATGCCTCCCTAGTTGCAAGATAGGCAGATGTCATGATTGCCAGATTCAGCAATTGTTGACAGTAGATAGATGAATTTCGCTGTGGAGTATATGAATACATGTGTAAGCAGACAGTCAACTGGTATTGACCATAAGTAGTATATTGAGAAAAAGAATCAAGAATGATATTCATGTTTCCTCATTAATCATATCCAAGGTTTTCACCTATGGCTATTAATCCAGCAACCCCCCCTCCCCATGTCGCATGTCCATCGAATCCGACACAATTCGACCTGACACGTGTCGGATTCGATGGTGCAATGTGTCACGTTCACGTGACACGTGGGAATTCCGTATCCGACACCACGAAAAAAAGGGACACATGTCCCACAGAAAAGCGACACGCAGGCTCTTAAAATCGACTTTTCACTTGTGTTTGGCCTCATTCTTCCCACAGGTCGGAGCAGCAAGTGAGTTAGAGTGCAGCAAAGGGCTTTAGTGGAGTGTGAGAAGGGATTCCAAGTTCCAAGCAAGTGGATTTGTCCACCATTCTTCAAGTTTTTTTCTACGGCAGCAGTCCAAGAACTTTGCTACAACAGTCATGGCTCAATCATCAAGGGAAGCTGGAAGAGGGAAAAAGAAAGGAAGGGATTTGCCCACTAATGTTGTCCCCCCTCCTTCATTTTCAATAGGTTCAGCTAGTGTTCCATCTTAATGACCCAGTGCTAGAGCCGGTCACTTTTGAGGATGATATTCCTCTTGAGGGGTCATCCTCCACAGCAGCAGATCCAGTTCCACAGATTGGATTGGATGATCATGTAGAGGAGCCAGAGATTGGAGGAGAGAGCAGTGGCGATGATGCTGATTTTGATGATGATGACATGGAACCAGAGGACTACTGACCAGTGACAGTCTTGTGCTATGGGATTCTTCCATCTACAGTTCTAGTATCTAGTTCTACCTTATTTTGTATTTTCCAATGGCATTCCCACCTATAGTAGCATGTACAGTGTAGGTTGTAGGCTGTAGCAGTGACTCAGGAGTCGGTGTCTATGTAAAACATTTTAATTTTGATGACCTAATGAGAAAACTGCAGTTTATGGTTTGAATTTCTTGTGTGTTTCAAATTTTAATGCTTGTCATTATGATTTTAATATTTATCATGATTCGTCATTTATGTTAGTAACTAAGTTAGTACTAGTTGTATGATTGAATGGATTTGTATCATCATCATCATTCATGTAAATGTTTACAATTTTATTAATTATTTCATTTTTTTGTGTGTAATTCATAATTTAATATATATATATATGTGTGTGTGTGTGTGTGTGTGTGTAACGTGTCCTTTGTGTCCTGTTTCAGGGGGTCGTCGTGCCCGTGTCGGATACTTGTATTTCTATGTCCTCCGTGTCCTGTGTCCCGGTGTCTGGTGACTTAGCTTCTTACCATTTCCAGGCAGCTTTCCTATTTGTAATCTAGAAGCATTTATATGGCCTTCGATGAGAAAAGAGGTAAGATCTTGCAATTAAGTACAGATAATACCCTGTTCATCTGCTCCTAGATTCTCCCGGTAATTTTCTCTCCTTAACACAACATAAGACAAAAGTAAACTAAACATTTTTAAACAAACTTGCATAGAGTTAGGCTTGAATTATAGTAGCAAAAGATATTAACCTTGTCGGACCTAAATTGGACATATGTCAAAACTTCCAAAATGAAGACAGGTCATATTTGCCTCGTCTCATTAGTTGTATCACTGTAATAGGGAAAAGAAGGTGCAAATCTGATAAGGAGATTTTGTTCTCCAAGGAAAGATTTGCATTCTGATGCTGACAAAAATGAATTGATTTCTACAATTTAATGATTTATTTTCAATTTGATGATGATGAACTAAGATGAACTCTATAATGTCTCAATGGCCTGTTAAATTAATGCTCTGAAACCGTGAAGAATTATCTTGGGATGCAATTTATGAGAAATATATATTATAGATACATGGCAAATAATGGGCATAGAGCTCAAAAAACCATGGATATTGTCATCCAAACTCTGGCATCTGAAATATAGACACACCACAACTAATGTGCATGCATTTCCTGTCACATTTACTTCCTATCCCCTCTAATTTAACAAGCTTGTGTTGGCCATTATTGGTTTTGCTTACCACTACAGGGCCTTTCAAAACCCTTGATGGCACAATCAGGGCCCAAATGCAAATCATTCAATCCAACTTCCGCTTCCAATCATTCATAGTAATTCCAGCTCGAGCAACCAGGTGAACAATACCACAGAAATTCATCCACAAAGTATACCATGAGGTAATGATGTTGTACCTAAGGATACCGACATTGACAATTTTGTTTCTGAATATGAAATTATTTGTCACCACTCAAAGAGCACACGCTATTAGAGTGTTTTGCCAGTCACGTGCCTTCAGAGACCATGATTTGGACCTGGATGAAGAGGTAAGGGAACAGCATGGATGGCATTGCCAAAGTACCCGTAGCTTGACCAAAAGCTTCTTTCTATTTCCCTCTCTTAAAGAATCTCCACGTGAAGCCATAGACTCATCACTCAAGCAATCCTTGAGTATGTCGTAATACCCTTGTGTTTTCTTGGTGGCTTGAGGACTTCTCAGCTACACAACCTGCTTAGTTTTGTTGCCCTATGTGGGTAGAGTTTATGGGCTTAACTATGCAGATTTGGTAATTCCTCGAGCAAATAACCAGGCCATTAGGTAGCTTTATCTGCTATTAGGCAAAAATATTTTTCAACCCTTTCCCTTAGAAGAGGGTTTGCCTCAAAAGTTGATTTTCTAAGGATTCCAGAGAATTGGTCATGTTACCCCCTCCTACCTAGGGGTAACTAGATGAGATCATGTCTCATGGCCAGCAATGAACACAGTGATCCCAACGATGATGATCAGCATGTCCACAAAGAGCAGCCCCGCAACCCCCTCAGATGCCTCTTCTTATTCAGCATGGCTTGTCACACTCAATCAGCAAGGCTCAATGGGAAATGGTGATCCGGCACATTATGAGGTACATTAGTCCTTGTTTCATGTAAAGTGTCATATTTAATACATTGGGCATTTGAATAATGACCATAGGTTGAAGTTGGATAATGAATCATGAGCTCAGAGGTTATGCTTTTTGCCTTGTTTCACCTTGGTGGCCATCCTAGGCATCCTACTCCCGTGTTGTCACTCCCGGGGAAAAGGGGTACTATAGGTGGTTCCTTGAAAGGGGTAGTGTACCTTTCGTGATCAATTTACGACTTTTTCATCCTTGATCCTTCCATTCTCCCACCTTTTGGGAAATGTGGTTACATGTACACCAAAAAGGCATGTACCTCATTCTCTTATGAGAAGAAGGGGCTAAAGGCCTAAAGGTAAATTGCAGTTGGTTGATAAAAAGAAAGAAATGGGACAATGAGGCCATTTAAAAGAAATAGTCCACAATTGAGCTCTACCCCCTCATTAATGGAAATCGCCCCTAGTCCTAATGCAAATAAATGCATTCATCAATCAAAGAGGACTTGAATATATCCCAAATAAAAAGAAAAGGAAGTGTTATGCTTGAAACCCTTTTACAGGGACTTGCAAATCAAATCAAATAAAGAAAAAGGCAAATAAGGGGTTTGGAATGCAAAAAGCGCTCATGAAAGGGTAACTCAATTGCCAAGCGCACCCTCTACAAAGGCATTCATGGAGGTGAGCCCGTACATTGTCTTGCATGTTAATGACACATGCCCAGAAGTAAACCCCATGACCACCTCGCATTCATTACATATCTCTAAAGTTCTTCCGAGAAGTATCTCCCTACTTGGGTACTGGCACACCTAATGGATTCCTTTGATGTCCCTCCCATACCTAAACTTGCCAAATTGCATAGAGTCTTGGGCTTGTGTGAAGTTTGAAGGGGATACCCAATGAGAGTTGATCATTTGGCTTTTGTGCTAATAGATGGCTTACATTGTATGCTTCTAAGGACTATTTCCCCTTATAATTGTTGGTTTTACTTGATTCCATGGTTTTGACTGACTTGGGTGCACCTGACATGGTCTTTGGAGGATGTCCCTGAGATTTCACCCAGGACGTTGTGCACTTTATGCAAGACATAGCACGTGTGATACAAAGCGTCGGGACACCAAATGATTTGGCTCTCTTCGATATAGGCTCTCACACCTCCTAGACCATGGACAATGGAAAAATGAGTTTTTTCTTTGCAGATACAGTCATGTTGACACACAGATGGGCAAGAAGCCCACACCTTGGGCATTGTACCCCAAAGGTTACTAGGCATTGGATGGAGAACGTTGCATTAGCATAGGATTGGACACCATGCAGAGACGAGATGCACCTTCATTCCACCTTGGATGATGGCCTTTTCACCTTGGACGTTGAGCATATGGATGATGACGTCATGGATTGAGGCTTGCTTAACATTGGGGCACCACTTTGATGAGTTGGGGTTTTGATGACGAGACATGACCTTTGATGAGGAGAGGTCATCTTCCACCATACTTAGCACCTTGATGACGAGACGTGGCCTATGGAGGCCTCTTACACCACCTTGGAGCATGGCGTCACCCACACGTGTGTCTTTGGAGGGATTATTTGATGTTTTAGCATGATTTATTATTGTTAGAGGCTACTTGAGGGGTCGGGCCCACTTCTATCATGAATTCATTATTGTTTAGGCATTATTGTGGACAAAGCACTTGGTTAGCCTCATATATAAAGGCTAGCGCTTCATTTTGTAAACTCATCATCACAACTCACACATTTGTGAGATCTCTTCTCTTAAAAATTTCTCTCTATCTCTCTCTTTTTTGCTATGGATGTCTTCTGCACAAATCTTGAAGGATAATTGTGGACGCTTCTTGTTTGGTGGATGAATCAAGCTAGGGTTTCTTCATATGCAACAACTTGTCTTAGTAAGTGATTTCTTTCAAATTTGATGCTATGTTCTTGGTAGGCTATGGTGGATGCTCTATTAGATTGGTAATTGTTTCATGTTACCTTGTATGCTAGCTTATTGTTTTCTAGAAACCCTAGGAGGGATTAAAATTTGGTTATCCCCCTCCTCTTTTTTTAAATATCTTTACTTGTTGAAGCATTCAAGGTTTGCATTAAGGGTTATGAGTGGCTACCCCCTTAAGGTTTAAAACCTAGTTCTGGGGGTTTGGAGTGGCTATCCCCCTACGGTTTAAAACCTGGTTCTCTTGTTTATCTAAGTTAGGCGACTTGGAAAGAAGGATACGTCATACACCTATGAGGGTATAGTCCTAGAGTTTTGTTCCCTCACCTTTTCCTTGTCTTCTAACTTGATCTTCAAGTAGTGCATGACTCCATTTGCCCAAGGAAGTGAAACGGCACTAGTCTCTCTTGCAAGTGATAATAAAACATTAGTTGAGTTTAAGCTCTTTCTCTCTCTTTCAAAGCAACTTGATAGCTTAGGTGTCTAACTACTAACCCAACGCTTGCTTGATTAGATCACTTACTTATTGTTGTTGTAAAACATTAATTGCAGCCATTAGGGCTTGACTAATTGCTGATAACATACTTAATATTGTGGTAAAATGTGCTCGTAAATATTGTTTGACAATTGGATGTTGATCTACTCATTGAAGGCTTAATTCTAAGATATAATTACCAATATTTCTGAGCTGATTTCTTGTTGCTGTTGCAAAATACACTTTGTTGATAAACACTTGCTCACTGCTGCAATTTTACAACAGAAATCATTTTACTTGATAAGCTAGTGTTCTAGAGGTGATTAGTGTTTGGTTTAGCTTGGTAATTGTCAATATATGCATTGGAATACTTCTTGTCTCACACACCTCAACCAATTACCTTGTCTAGCCAATTCTAGCCTTTCTACTATCCTAGACCCAGCCTATCCCATTGAGTGACCAAGGTAGGGGGTCGTAGACTTTCCTCTAGCTTGCCACAAGAACCCTTGAGATCACAAGGGAAGCCTCCCTTGTGTTGGATCTTCACCCAACACTAAAATGAGGGAAGTATTTATCTAGGTGACAGAGACAACTACTTCCAATTGTTACGCAAGGTTGGCATCTTGTGAAGGGCTTTGCACAAGTACAAACCCTATGATAACAAGTCCTTATCCAAGTGGGGGATAAATGTTCAAGGCACCAATTCAATATAATATCGATTTGCCTCATACATTTCTCATGTGCCAAAGCTCATACCATTATATTGGTGATTTTCCATTAATGGCCAATCCTGACCCACACCAATATCCATTCTCAACCACTAGGAAGGAACCAACAAAGCACTCCCAAAACACTACCTCTTGAGGCAGGAATAAGAGTGTGCACTCTTGACTCTGTTTCTAGAATTCCTAAGACTTCCCAAACTCTGAGGAGGTAAAAAGAAAACCCAAACTTTGAACAATGCATGTTTATTTTGTACATGTTCTTCAAGCCTATCAACCTTGAACTCTTTTAGCCTTCTTGTTGGGTTGAAGGATAATTTTGTTGCGAATGATATGGTCTCCATCTCTGCTCTTACTCAATGAAGATAACGTCATTGAATGTCAGGGATCTCACAGAGCCCTATAGAAAAGTTATAGTCCATGGGATTAGGACTATGTTTCGATATCTTAGTGTTTTTTGTTTGCAATAAGTGAAGATATTTGGTTTCCTTTTGGAGAGTACCTCATATCACCTCAATGTGTTGATGTTATGGATTAGGGAATTGACCCCACTAAGAGATTAGTATAAATTATGTTGAATTTGTATGGCCACATGTTGAGTCTAGCTAACATCTATGTGATAAATTATGTTGAAGAGGAGCTCACTTCTAGAGATGTATGG
>ML809766.1:87168-109733 GCA_009831015.1 Picea engelmannii | reverse complement strand
AAAGTTTTTCTAATCCTTCCACCTCACCCTTCTTGTTTAGTGCTAAGATTGCATATATCTTGCATCCTTTGCACATACTCTTCTATGGTTGTAGGGAAGAAATAAACCTCAGAGACACCCCTTGCTTTCTTCCTACAATCACTCTACCCTATGCCAAATGATCAGTCAAACTTAATCGTTTCTTATTACGGTTAAGTATCACATCATGTGATTACAACCAATCCATGGCTATCACTATTTCATAAGATCCTAATATCATTACGGATAGGTTTCCCCTTTTTACAAAATCACCCAAGTTAATGCTACAGTCCGTAACTTTTCCTCCAACCTTTTGTTTGGCACTCGATGCCATTTCTACGTATATGAACTCGTCGTGCTTGAATGCCTTTACCTTAATTCTCTTTAGCATTGCACTAGAAACAAATCTCCATGTAGCACCTGGATCTATCAAGATACTGAAATTTTAATCGGCAATCGTACCTAACACCTCGATCACAATGGACTAGTGCTTGACCTGGCAGTTGTTCACCACAACATGTATCATGTGGGCCTTTCCCAAATATCCAACTATAGTGGGTCCTGATGATATGACCTCTTTGGCCTTCTCAATCAAACAACATCACCAATAATTTGGCTCTCTTGATGTCCACCATACAGTCTTTGGTCCAATGCTCTTGTCCCCAAAGTAGAAGTTGTTGGTCTAACAGTCTGTAATCCTGGTTCGTTTTGTTGAACAGGACTGAATTGTTTATGTTGTTGTGAACGACGTTATTGTTGTTGTTGTTCAAGGAGTCATCTTCTAAGGATTCTTTCGTCACAGTGTTGAGAACATAGGTCCTCTAGTTGTATCTCAATGCCCGAGAGTCTGTCTAGTTGGTGTGTGATGTTGTTGCACTCCAGATGTCATTTTTCCAGTCAATCTAGAAGGAGTCCTTCCCCGGCCCCCACTATTCATCTCTTCCTCAGTTATGAGGGAGTTCTAAACTGCATCGTGCAATGTTTGAGGCATTAGGATCCTCACCTTCAAACGAATGTTGAAATTAAGACCAAACACAAACTTGTTGACCTTTAACTTCTTCATGTTTAGATGTGGAGCATACCTAAGTATCTCCATGAACCTCGCCTCATACTCCAACACCATATGACTCCCATGTCATAAGGTGTTGAACTCATTAATTTGACACTCAATGAATTCTTCAAACAAATACCTCTCCTAGAACCGTTCCTTGAACAACTCCCATGACACATCTTAACGAGCATGTTTAGTTGAGGTAGGAGTGACTTCCATCAAAATATAGCAATCTCTTTTAATTGGAATACCTCCATGCAGACCTTCAGGTTGGAGGTATAATCACGAAGTGCGAAGCACATCACCATGTTCTCCTACCATGCCTCAGTGGCTAAGTCGTCCGTGGCACCCTAGAACTCAGGAAAATTCACCTTCTCGAGTTCTCTATGTATTCTACTACAACCAGCTGAAGCGTGATGCGAACCCTCATTGGGAAAATAAGCTCTGTCTTCATCTCGATCCAGATGGTTGATTAATGCCTCTGACATCCTCTGGAAGGATCTCATCATACCTACTACATCTCCCACAACAACCTGCTCTTTCTCAGTCATATTCTCATCTCCATGAGGGCTAGATCCCTCTGGTGTAGATACTATCGAAGGTGTCACACCTCTTCCTCTATTCCCTCTTCATCTACTTCCCATGCATCCTCTAACCATGATTACCTACATGGGAAAATTTCAAAATTAATTAGGCATACATCTTTTAATCATTTATTTTTAACATAGTGGAAGGCGTAATGGTCCAATGTTGCAGGGTTGAAACATCTCTAATACCATATGTAAGGACCCCTCCATTAAGACATAAAATCAGTGGATACAGTGGAATTTGTTTTTTGAAACATCAGTTAGAACAAGTGATAAGCAGCAATAACATACATCAATATTACATATCCTCTCCTTGTCTACATCATTACGTGGAAAGAATGAATTACAACAACATGAAAACTAACAGATCAATCATAACTCATAAAGATAACAAGATGGCTAACCGCCCAACCTACCCTGCAAGGTTAGGACCTCCAAGACACATAATCAACACTCAAGTCTAGGATTCATCCGATTGATTTTGACCATTTAAGGTCTCGGGACTAGCGATTGTTCTGAAGAACATGGAGATGTGTATTCCCATAACCAACTCTAATTTAGACTTAGGATTAAATTAACTGTAAGTACTTATCCATATTGTAATTAAATCAGTCAATTTATCAAAATACTAAATAAGTTTTCCTTCCTTTAAATATCACAAACATCAATAATTATTTGTCATCTAGAAAATATTCCTTCTCCTTATGAATACCATCATATAATCATTATTCACCAGTAATAATTTTCTTCCCAAGATGTAACATTAATTATTCAATATCTCAAGGATGTACCATCTTTATAAGAATACAAATAATTAATGTTCATTAACTAGGCAGGAATTTACGTGCTCCCTATCAATACTATAATAATTTATATTCAACATTAAACAATTTCTTCCTTTAAGAATACAAGTAGAAAATAAATATTCACTAACTAAATAAATATACCACAATCAATACATGAATATTCTTTAATAACTCCATAATTATTCCTAACTTGCAATCAAATTGGGAAGGTAAAAACATACCCATTTAACCTAATCACTAGCTCAAGCCTTATTCAAAAAGTATTCCATTACAAGGAGTCTTTTGAACTAATTAATGAGTTTATCTTCTAGTGAAAATACTAAATAATCATTTAACATAAATTCATTGTTTCTTTACAAGGGAAAATAATAATACAACCATTATATGTCTAATTATTTATCTAGTATAAAAAATTGATAGTTACAAGATGTCCATTTCCTACGGTAGTTAAGATACCAATAACTAAAAGAGAAGTCACCTGAATTTTACTAAAATTAAAAATTCAACCTATAGTCTAAGGTCTCGTAATCTAAAATAAATAATTTTATTATTTAAACATCAAACAACGCTTTCCTACTTTGGAAGGATAATCCGATATCAAGTTGAGAATTAGATAAAGTGTGATTCTTGAACAAGGCTATCTTGGTGAAAGATAACTAAGGAAACCCTCTAATAGGCGGCTTGAAAGAACCTACTTAACTGGAAAAGGACTACCAGTTGTCTTGAGACATATCATTTAATAACTATACCCAACAAATCAACGTGGGAGTGTTCTTAAGTAACGAGAATTGAAGAAAAAAAATGAATAGATCTCAAACATTGTTTGTCTGCCATTTATCGACCCAATCGCAAGCATTAAGACAAAGAATTAATAGAGGTAATCATAACTCCTACATGCACATAAAATAGAACAAAAATATCCTAATCTTTCCATGTCTGTAGATATAGGAAAATCGAACCACTATCAAATCTTGATTTTAACCAAAGCACCGTCAAATGAATGTAGATGTGCAAAATCTATCGGCGAGATCTTTATCCTCGTTAAAATGCACCTCCATAAACATATATAATGTTCAACTGTACACATGATAATCAACTCCCAACATCGACCAGGAGATCTATTAACTTTGGAGCTATGAAATCAAACTTTAAATGAAACAACGATTATGAAACTAAATCGAGACCCAACGATTTCCAACAATTCAAATGCCTTTCATTTGACGACAAACAATACAATGTTTAGTTCCCAAACCTCAATTAATTATTGTGATCATAATTACTTCAAACTGTTGATTGTAAAATAAAATAAAAATCAAACCATACTAAATATAAACATCGAATTTATAAAATATTTACAAGACTGCTCAGAATTAGAGTTTGGAATTGCACTAAAAGAAAGCGATAACTTAAATTTTCCAAGCACCATATCCATCATTTGTTTGGAAACAAACTTAACAATTTTTGGCATCCAGAATGTACTATTGATTCTGCAACGACCATACCAATTTTAACATACAAATATACACACACTACAAATAAAATTTTAGAAATAAAAATATCAGGACCAAAAAAGACTGAGAGATGAAGATGTCCTTCAAGGGTTACGCTCATTTTCTATACTTTTGCTTGCTAATCAACAAAACTTCACGAGTACCTCCCAACCAATGCTAAGGGTACTCTTCTTCCCCCTTATCCCCCTAACTGCAAAGGGGCCACACACAATAAAACAACAAACAATAGATCCAAGGATTGCCTTGCAAGGAAGAGCTTCCACTCTTTCTACAAGCTTGGTATCCCAACTCTCACAAGTAAAACTCAATCCACTAAACTTTTGGCAACATAACATTACCAAGAAAAAGTGAGATTCCATTTTTCCCTTCTACCACATTTGTTTTATAGAAAAATCCTCAATGACACATGTCCTCATGCACAATTAATTATCTTTGTAATTAATTTAATTAGTATTATTCACCCACACACTTGTCACCATCTCCCCAAGTTTCACAAGTAATTACCATTTTTATTTTATTTAAAAAGTCAATTTCCCACACATTCCCCAATGTGTTCCTATTTTTTCTCTTAGTTGTCCCTTTGTTCCCCAAATTTTCATTTAATGAGTGTCTCTTAACCATATCTCAGAGAGAGTTGGATTAGGAGTCTTCTTCTAGTTAGGCTAATGGTAGGTTGACTCAAGATTCTATTCTATGTGTACACCTATTTTCTCATAATATTATTTCCTTCTATTTTAAAAATCCATTATATTAATTTCATGCACACATGTGCAATTTATCCATTATTTTAAATTGTTATTTATCTTCTTCCTAGAGTTTGATTTTATTTTAAATCCTTTTAATTTATTTAATATTTTAACTATTCCCTTAATTAATCTTAGAATTGAACTTAGTCTAGACTTAGGATTATACTATTGTTAGGCTTCTAAGTTTGTAATTTACTGATTAAATAATCATTTTATTCTAACCAGGTCTAAACATTTAATTTTTTTCTAAGCCACCTAGATTTATTTGACTCATCTTTTAATTTTTCGACGTTCCCTTCAATATGCACCTCCATTCTCCAAGGATGCCACTCACCTTTGACTGGTTTTGGAATTTTTTTTGATCCTTGGAGTCAACACTGCACTCGGTCGACCTTGTGAGAGACTAAGGGCTTCTAAGGAATAAAGACTCTATGTTGGTTTTGGAGCCTGATTATCTTCCTGATTCATAGGTTTGTTTCAGTTGTTCTTGGACCCCATTCCCTAACGACAAGGCGTGGGGGGACTTCCCCCCCCACAATTGTCACTAGGGGGGTCGAGAGGGGTGGATAAAATATTTGTAGCCCCCTCTGGTGGGGGATTTTGGGGTAGTTCCCTCGAAGAAAAATATTGGAAAAAATTACCTTGTAAAATATTGTAATTTCGTAGTCAATCTGGACCATTCATTATAAGGTCGTAGATATAACGGTAGAAGTTATTTTTAGGGTTTTTTCCCTAGAAGACAACCCTCTTTTATGAGGGAATTGTATTACAACTGGGTATTATCGTGAATATTGTATTCTAAGATAGGATACTGTGAAAGGAAGAAAAGGAAGTTACAGAGGTTGAGTTTTAGGTTGTATCACTTTATTTTGATGGATAATAAAAGGAAGGACCTAGTAATTTCTCTTGTGGACGTATCCCACACTGGGTGAACCATGTATATCTGTGTCTCTATTGTATTTTGTATCTTTTGTGTTTTATTTCTGCATTTGTTTTATTTTATCACTTTGTGATCCTATTTTTCTAACACTCTACCTTATTGCACGCCCCTTAGAAATCTTTGTGAGTGATTGTCTCAGTCCGCCCTCGCGACATCATGGACCCCTCGAACTAGTTAATCATTAGCCTACATCTCAGACCATGGTGGGAGTGCTAGTAGGCTATGACAGGGATGCTACCACACCTCTCCCTCGATGTTTGGTTTATGTGGATGGTCCCTTTAGTCCTTATATGAGTCGGATTAGAAATCATCATCAAGCCTGCATCCACTGGAAAAATAGTGTCAATAATCCATATACATAAATAATACTATCATCAATCATATGTCACATGTATGTAAAATGAAATACTAAAACAAATATAATCCACTCACTGACTCAATACAGAGTCCAAGGAAGTTCATTGATGCCATCAGCATCCATAACCTGTCATGTGTCTGACACACTCAAGAAATTCGTCAATAACATATGCTAATATATATACATCAAAATAACAATAAGTCAAAACACAACATCATCATCATATATAATCCCATAATTGAAATGAAATCATAATATATCATAACCGGATCACTTGCATGAAAGTGTCCTAAAAAAATATGTCAATAAAAGTGGGCTTAGTAGAGAGAGATGTTATATACACCCCCTCTTGTTTTAAACTTCGTCCCAAAGTTTGTACAGTATATAAATGCAAGTAAACAAATGTATCAGTCATAGATATACATATCTAATCTATCAAACAAGTAAGGAAACTATTGATGCATCTCATATGCATCCTCCCAGGTAGTCGAGTGTGGACTATAGTTGTCCCACTAGACCTTGACCTGATCGACTATTCGATGATGTAATTTTCGAATGTGGATTGGCTCCACCATGAGAGCACCCTCATTTGACACCCACAAAGAACTCATGTCAATAACATGTGACAGATCATTAATATAATGTCGTAAAACATATACATGAAATATATCGTGCATACACCTCAAAGAATCATGCAAGGCTAGTCAATAAGCCACAGGTCCTTTCTTTTCACAACCTCAAAACATCCCACAAACCTAGGAGAGAGTTTAGAACCCTTTCCAAACTTGATCAAACTCTTGTGCGGTTTTACCCACAAGAAAAATTTGTTTCCAACTTCATAAATGCGATCAACGTGATGCACATCAACATAACTCTTATGTCAATCCTTTTCTTCTTTAATCCTTTGTCTTATCGATTTCATCTATTCTTCCATTTCTTGGATTACTTTGGGTCCTACCAGGACCCAGTCCTCAAGTTGATCCCAACTCAAAGACGTCTGATATGTTGTACTAAATTTCAGTTGTGTTCCCAATGCCTCTTGGAAAATGGTCCAAAATCATCCTAGAAACATCGATCCTTGATCAAATATGATCCTTCTTGGTACACCGTGTAATCTCACAATCTCACTAGAAAAAACTCTAGCTATGTATGGCACTTGATACATCATACGTATTGGAATAAATTGTGCACTTTTCGTCAGAGTGTATACTACCAAAAAAAAATGAATCGTATCTCATTTCCATCTGTGGCAATCCAATGATCAAATCCATCGAAATGACCTCCCATTTTGATTCAATAATAGCGTGTGGTTGTAAAAATCCTAATGGATGTCTATGTTCAACCTTCACTTGCTGACATTCTAGACATATTTCCATGTATCTGACTATGTCCTCCTTCATTCCTTTCCTGAAGAATAAAGGCTTAAGGTATCATGACTCCCAAATGATTCATGTACATTGCTCGATGTTCTTCACCCAAGATTAAAATTCTTAATTCGTCATTAGGCAGTACGTAAATTCTGTCGTTAAATATCAATAATTTGTCATTGTCCAATGAGTAACCTTCAAACTTCAGTACCATCATGGTATTTTGTCCAATATTATCCTTAACGTCTTTATACCAATCACCATTTATCTGTAAAGTTATAATATTTTCTCGAAGATTCATTTTAATAGGTATTACTGAAAATATGTGTGGTCTCCTACTCAACGCATCTTGCACTATGTTCACCATTCCTTTAATGTAAGTAATCTCAAAATCGTATTCACTAAGTAATTTTGACCAACATCTTTGTTGAGCATTCAGGTCACTCTACGTAAAAATATGTTGTAATCTGCAATGATCTATCTTTAATTCAATTTTTTGTCCAATCAGATAATGTCTCCAAATTCTCAAGGAATATACAATTTCTAATAACTCCAAGTCATGTGCTACGTAGTTCTCTTCATGCTTTCTCAATTTCCTTGAATTGTAAGTGATCATTCGATTGTCTTGCATCAAAAATCCACCTAAAACTTCCTTCGATGCATCCTTGCATACTAAGAATTTTTTTTCCATGTTAGGGACCTTTAGTATCAACATTGTTTTCAACAACTCCTTGATATTTTGAAATTCTTACACACATTTCTCAGTCCATACGAACTTCTTTTTCTTCTTCTACAATTCTATGATTGGATTTTCTATCTTCAAAAAACCTTCGAAGAACCATCGGTAATATCCTGCTAACCCATAAAGGTACACAATTCTTGTATGTTTTTTCAGTGCTAGCCATTCCATAATGGCCTCTACTTTCACTGGATCCACAACGATACATTCACCAGATATGATATGTCCCAAGTAATGAATCTTCGATTGGTAAAAAGAACATTTCAATAGCTTCCCGTACAATTTGTTTTCTCGTAGACACTGTAGGGCCAATCTTAAGTTTTCGTCATGCTCTTCTTTTTTCATAGAATAAATCAGTATGTCATCAATAAATACTTGAAAAAACTTGTCCAAGTATTCTCATAACACCCTATTCATCAAAATCATGAATACCCCCAGCGCATTCGTCAATTTGAATGGTAAAACTATAAACTCATAGTTTTTGAATCTCATCTTAAACATGGTCTTAGGGATATCTTCCTCCTTAATCTGTAACTGGTGATATCCCGATCTCAATTCAATCTTCAAAAACACCACCACTCCCTTCATATGATCAAACAAATCACCAATCCTTGGTAAAGGATATTGGCTTTTGATCATAGCTTTGTTCAATTGACGGTATTCAATACAAAGTCTCCATGATCCATCCTTCTTTCTCACAAAAATCATTGGTTCACCCCATGGAAAAAAACTTGGACGTATATGTCCCAAGTCCAACAATTCCTTCAATTTCATTTTTAACTCTTGCAATTCAGGCATTGACATCTAGTAAGGTGTTCTCGCTATTGGTTCAGTTCCAAGTTTCAAGTTTATTTTAAACTCCAACTGTCTCTTGGGCGGTAGACCTGGTAACTCTTTTGGAAACACGTCTGCAAAATCTTGTATTACAAGAAGGTTTTCTAATCATTTCGCCTCACCCTTCTTGTTTAGTGTTAATATTGCATATAGCTTGCATCCTTTGCACATACTCTTATGAAGTTGTAGGAAAGAAATAAACCTCAGAGACACCCGTTGGTTTCTTCCTACAATCATTCTACTCTGCCCCAAATCATCCATCAAACTTACCCATTTCTTCTTACAATTAAGTATCACATCATGCAATTACAACCAGTCCATGCCTATCACTATTTCATAACATGTTAAGATGGTGACGTATAGGTTGGCCCTTTTTACAAAATCACCCAAGTTAATGCTACAGTCTGTAACCTTTCCTCCAACCTTTTGTTTGGCACCCAATTCCATTTATATGTATTTGAAATCATCCTAATTGACTTCATTTACCTTAATTCTCTTTAGCGTTGCACTAGAAATAAATCTCTCTGTAGCACCTGGATCTATCAAGATACTAAAATTTTGATCGGCGATCGTACCTGACACCTTGAGCATAGTGGACTAGTGCTTGGCCTAGTGGTTGTTCACCACAACATATATCCTATGGACCTTTCCCAAATATCCAAATGTAGTGGGTCCTAATGATCTGACCACTTTGGACTTCTCAATCGAACAATCTCTCCGGTAATGTAGATCTCCACATGTCCAACATCCATTCTTTGGTCTAATGCTCTTGGTCCCCAAAGTAGAAGTTGTTGGTCTAGTAGTCTGTGATCTTGGTTCATTCTGTTGAACAGGCCTAAATTATTTATGTTCTTATGGATGATGTTATTTCTATTGTTGTGGTCCTTTGTAAGGATTCATCTATTGAGGAGTCTTTCATCGTGGTGTCAAGAACATAGGTCCTCTAGGCATATCTCGATGCCTGAGAGTTTGTCTAGCTGGTGTTTGATGTTGTTGTGCTCTGAATGTCATTTTTCCAGTCAGTCTAGAAGGAGTCCTACCCCGACCCCCACTGTTCAACTCTTCCTTAGTTATGAGGGCCTTCTAAACCGCATCGTGCAACGTTTGTGGCATTAGGATCCTCATCTTCACACGAATGTTGAAATTAAGGCCAAACATAAACCTGTTGACATTTAACTTCTATGTGTTCATATGTAGAGCATAACTAAGTAGCTCCATGAACTTGGCCTCATACTCTGGCACCATACGACACCCCTGTCATAAGGCATTGTACTCATTAAGTTGACTCTCAATGAATTCCTCGAACAAATACCTCTCCCAGAAACGTTCCTCAAACAAATCCCATGACACATCTTCAATGAGCATGTTTAGTTGAGGTGGGAGTGTCTTCCATCAAAGTGTAGCACTCCCTTTCAGTTGGAATGCCTCCATGTGGACCTTCATGTTGGAGGTGTAATAACTAAGTGTGAAGCACATCGCCATGTTCTCCAACCATGCCTCGATGACTAAGTTGTTTGTGGCACCACAAAACTTGGGAAACTTCATCTTCTTAATTTCTCTTTGTATTCTACTAATACCAGCTGGAGCACGCTACAAACCCTCATTGGGAACAAACACTTTTCCTTCATCTCGATCCAGGAGGTTGATTACCGCCTCTGACATCCTCTAGAAGGATCTCATCATACCTACTACATCTCCCACAACAACCTTATCCTACTTAGTCATCTTCTCATCTCCCTGAGGGTTATATCCCTCTAGCTTGGATACTATCAGAGGTGTCACACCTCTTCCTCTAGTACCTCATCGTCTACTTCCCCTACGTCCTCTAACCATGATTACCTACATGGGAAAATTTCAAAATTAATTAGGCATACATATTTTAATCATTTAATTTTAACATAGTGGAAGGCGTAACGGTCCAATGTTGCATGGTTGAAATTGCTCTGATACCATATGTAAGGGCCCCTCCATTAAGACATAAAATCAGTAGTTACAATGGTAAAATAAATTTGACACATCAATTAGAACAAATGATAAGTGGCGATAACATACATCAATATTACATATCCTCTTCTTGTCTAAATCAATACATGGAAAGAATCAATTACAACAACATGAATACTAACAGATCAATCATAACTCATAAAGATAACAAGATGGATAACCACCCAACCTACCCTTCAAGGTTAGGACCTCCAAGACACATAATCAACACTCAAGTCCAAGATTCATCTGATTGATTTTGACCAGTTAAGGTCTCAGGACTGGCGATTGTTCTGAAGAACATGGAGATTTCTATTCCCATAACCAAATCTAATTTATACTCTGGATTAAATTAACAGTAAGTGCTTATCCATATCGTAATTAAATCATTCAATTTCTCAAAATACTAAACAAATTTTCCTTCTTTAAATATTACAAACATCAATAATTATTCGTCATCTAGAAAATATTCCTTCTCCTTATGAATACCATCATATAATCATTACTCACAAGTAATAATTTTCTTCCCAAGATGTCACATTAATTATTCAATATCTCGACGATGTACCATCTTTATAAGAATACAAATAATTAATGTTCATTAGCTAGACAAGAATTTACTTGCTCCCTATCAATACTATAATAGTTTATATTCAACATTAAAAAATTATTCCTTTAAAAATACAAGAAGAAAATAAATATTCACTAACTAAATAAATGTACCACAATCAATACATGAATATTCTTTAATAACTCCATAATTATTCCTAACTTGCAATCAAATTGAGAAGGTAAAAACATACCCATTTAACCTAATCACTAGCTCAAGCCTTATTCAAAAAGTATTCCATTACAAGGAGTCTTTTGAACTAATTAATGAATTTACCTTCTAGTGAAAATACTAAATAATCTTTTAACATAAATTCATTATTTCTTTACAAGGGAAAATAATAATACAACCATTATATGTCTAATTATTTATCTAGTATAAGAAATTGATAGTTACAAGATGTCAATTTCCTACGGTAGTTAAGATACCAATAACTAAAAGAGAAGTCACCTGAATTTTACTAAATATTGATGATGATGAAAAGGAAATCATTGTCTAAATATTGTGTTTTCTATGGTCAAGCTAAACAGATATGTGCACTATGAGATCCGAGGAAAGTTTTGTTTTCCCTTTGTTGATGTCCTTGGCCTCAGGTTAGCATCAGAATTGAAGAAAAAATTTGAATAGATCTCAAACATTGTTTGGATTCCATTTCTCGACCCAATCATAGGCATTAATACCAAGAATTAATAGAGACAATCGTAACTCCTACATGCACATAAAATAGAACAAAAATATCCTAAGCTTTTCATGCCTGTAGATATAGGAAAATCCAACCACTATAAAATCTTGATTTGAACCAAAGCACCATCAAATGAATGTACATGTGCAAAATCTACCAGCGAGATATTTATCCTTGTTAAAGTGCACCTCCATAAACATATATAATATTCAACTTTACACATGATAATCAACTCCCAACATCAACCATGAGATCTATTAACTATGGAGCTATGAAATCAGACTTTCAATGAAACAACGATTATGAAACTAAACCGAGACCCAACGATTTCCAACAATTTGAATGCATTTCATTTGAAAACAAACAATACAATGTTTAGTTCCCAAACCTCAATTAATTATTGTGATCATAATTACTTCAAACTGTTGATTGTAAAATAAAATAAAAATTAGACCATACTAAATATAAACATCAAATTTATAAAATATTTACAACACCACTCAGAATTAGAGTTTGGAATTTCACTAAAAGACAACTATAACTTAAATTTTCCAAGCACTGTATCCATCATTCGTTTGGCAACAAACTTAACAATTTTTGGCATCCAAAATTCACTATTGATTTTGCAGCAGCGATACCAATTTTAACATACAAATATACGCATACTACAAATAAAATTTTAGAAATAAAAATATTTCTACCAAAGAATACTGAGAGATGAAGATGTCCTTCAAGGCTTGTGCTCATTTTCTATACTTCCTCTTTCTAATTAACGAAACTTCACCAGTACCTTCCAGCCAATGCTAGGGGTACTCTTCTTCCCCCTTAGCCCCCTGAGCCACAAAAGGGTCACACACAAGAAACCAACAAATAATAGATCCAAGGCTTGTCTCACAAGGAAGAGCTTCCACTCTTTCTACAAGCTTGGTATCCCAACTATCACAGGTAAAAATCAGACCACTAAAATTTTGGCAGATTAACATTACCAAGAAAAAGTGAGATCCCCTTTTTCCCTTCTACCACATTTGTTTTATAGAAAAATCATCAATGACACATGTCCTCATGCACAATTAATTATATTTTTAATTAATTTAATTAGTATTATTCACCCACACACTTGTCACTCCCTCCCCAAGTTGCACAAGTAATTACCATTTTTATTTTATTTAAAAATAAAATTTCCCTCACATTCCCCAATGTGTTCCTATTTTTTCTCTTAGTTGTCCCTTTGTTCCCCAAATTTTCATTTAATGAGTGTCTCCTAACTATATCTTAGTTAGATTTGGATTAGGAGTCTTCTTTTAGATAGGCTAGTGGTAGGTTGACTCAAGATTCTATTCTATGTGTACACCTATTCTCTCATAATATTATTTCCTTCTACTTTAAAAAATCGTTATATTAATTTCATGCACACATGTGCAATTTATCTATTCTTTTAAATTGTTATTTATCTTCTTTCTAGACTTTTATTTTATTTTAAATCCTTTTAATTTATTTAATATTTTAACTAGTCCCTTAATTAAACTTGGACTTGAACTTAGTCTAGAATTAGGCTTATACTCTTATTAGGATTATACTCTTATTAGGCTTCTAGGTTTGTAATTTAGTGATTAAATAATCATTTTATTCTAACCAAGTCTAAACATTTTAATATTTTCTATGCCACCTAGATTTATTTGACTGGTCTTTTAATTTCGCAACGTGCCCTTCAAGACGCACCTCCATGCTCCAAGGGTTCCACTCACCTTTGACTGGTTTTGGAAGTTTGTCCGACCCTTGGAATCAACACTCCACTCGGTCGTCCTTGTGAGAGACTAAGGGATTCTAAGGAATGAGGACTCTGCCTTATTGCACACCCCTTAGAAATCTTTGTCAGCAAATGTTTCAGTCCTCCCCCATGACATCATGGACCCCTCGAGCTAGGTAATCATTAACCTACAACTCATACCATGGCATGGGTGCTAGTAGGATGTGACAGGGACATTGCCACACCTCTCCCTTAATGTATGGTTTATGTGCATGCCCCTTTTACTCCTTATGTGAGTCGGATTAGTAAGCATCGTCAAGCCTACATCCACTGACAAAAATAGTTTCAACAATCCATATACATAAATCATAATTTCATCAATAATATGTCACATGTACTTAAAATCAAATACTCAAACAAATATAATCCACTCCCTGACTCAATCCAGATTCCAAGGAAGTTCATTGATGCCATAAGCATCCATAACATGTCATGTGTCCTACACACTTAGGAAAACTCGTCAATAACATCCGCCAATATATATACATCAAAATAACAATAAGTCACAACACATCATCATCACCACCATCATATCTAATCCCATATTTTAAACAAAATCATAATATAGCATAACCGGATCACTTGCATCTAAGTGTCCTCTAAGAATATGTCAATAAAAGTGGGCTCAATAGAGAGAGACGCTACATTTATAGTAATGAAGGATTGTTGAATGACATATGGATAAGGCATGCCAAAGATCAAGATCTATTGTTGAGTATTAAGGGTTAGGTTTTTAATTTCTTTTTTAAAGAGTAGCATTATTAACAAGATTTGTATGACTTGGTTGAAAAGCTTATTTAAAACAAGGGTATTTATAACATGGTATGGAACAATGCCCAAATTCAAAGTGTGAACCTTTGTCCATAAAACTTCTTTTGAAATACAATAATACAAGGTAATTGTAATCTCAAGGGCCTTTTGTAAAAGAGGAATTGTATGAATATACCATAATATAAACCAATGACTTGAGGAAGATAAGTTTATTCATGGAAATAACTTTTGTATGACAAATGGGCATAAATAAAAACTCTTTTATAGGGATATTATTAGCCAAAATAACTGATAGATATGGGGTTAAATATTCGAGGAGTGAAGGAAAGTTATTCATTCTTTTGCATGTGAATATCCCAACATAATAACCCATCAGTTTTATGGGAAAACATGGAGGATGTCTTGTATATGAAAAGGGTACATGGAACTTTTCCCATTGAATATATAAATGATGGAAAAATGTGACACCCCCAGGCCACCCAAGATGGGAATGCTACCTCAAAATCTACTATGATACCAATTTGTAGCATCCCCAGGCTAGACAAGCCGACCATGCTACTACTAAACTGTTGTGTTCGAGCTCTTTTCCATCTGTTGGGAAATGTCACTTGAAATAAAAACTTCTCACTTTGTTTCTGATGGTCAGAAATTTCGATGCCCAGGCATAGACCTACTGGGCTATGGCACACAGAGCTCTTTGTGGAACATCATACATATAAATAAAACAATAAAATGCATTCTACTAATACACAATTTAATGCAGAAATCACAACCATTTTCTACAAACAGTGCACACATGAAACATTATAAATATCATGACATGTACATGATACACCACATAAAAATTAACATAGAAATGGTACTTATCATTTTATGAAGGCCACCAACTGTGCACAGACCTTCCATGAACCTCTTGGCCTTAGAACACACTGCTCATCACTCTCAGCAGTGGGTCACCTCTGAGCTGGGACTAAAATCCACCTGGGTAAAGGGAATCCTAGGCTAGGATGAGGTTACAAAGTCTCCAGGAAGGATTCTCTCCCCAGGAGTCCACTCACATCCACATCTTATAGTCCCTCATTCCCCGCATGCTTGTCCCACCCCAAGGAGTGTGCCCCTTCTTTGCTCGACAGTCCTTTGGCTGCCCCACTCCCCTTCCAGGGCTTCAGCAACAGGCCAGACAGGAAGTCTCGAAGCTCTACAACTGTCGTGAGGCTTCCTCTAGAAAAATCACTTCCCCAACAACCTCTCTCACCTAGATAGAGCTTCTCAGAGGCTTGACAACCTACTTCTTCAATCCACAAGCCTGACAACCCACCTCTTCAAGCCATAGGCTTGAAAACCTCCTTCTTCAGTCCATCTCTTAGACTAATCCAGTCTGGGTAATCACAACATCAAATCGGGTATGGCTTTGATAAGGAAAGTAAACGACACCAATCTAGAGAAAAATGTGGGTAGAAACAACAATTGGCTAAGGTGCGATCTAGATCAGGCACAATACAGATGTGTTATGCTTCATAGGAAAAGTATGGGTTAGCTTCATGGGTTGCAGGTTACAAATATTACATGAAATTTTCATAGGTCAACAATGGAGGAAGTGGATGTTGCGTGAATGCTCACTCTAAGCGCATGAGTGTGTGAATCGGGTGCATGGAAAGAATGGCTGACGAGACCCCACAATGACTAATTTTCCCACATAAATATACATGTGCCAATATTGATACATGGCTCTCTTGGGATCTCGTTCCTCCCCACTTGGAGTTCATTCCTTTCCCAAAGGAACTTAGGATAACAGGGTTTATTTTTACAAAATTTAATATTTAGGAAAATATATTATAATATTCCCTTGGGGTTAAGCACTCAATATTATCCCTTTTTCCTAGCCTCTTATCCCCTTCCATTTCCCTTCCTAGTGGAGCTTAGTCCCCCATAACTCTTTCTTTCTGTTCAATCTACATGCAGTGATGTATTTTTATTAATGATTTGCATAATTACATATACAAAAATAGGCTCACTGACTTTAGCATCTAGGCTCTTTGGCTTAATATTCACATAATCCTCCCAGCTTATCAACACTTGGCTCACCATCCTATAAACACAATTACAAGTCAACAGGGGCTCGACCTTGGGGTATTACAATCCCCTCACCTTATTTATGCATTGTCCTCAGTGCATCATATTTACATATTACTACAAGATTTCAAAAATATTCAAAACGATGTGGGTACTCTTCCCGCATAACCTCTTCGTTATTCCAAGTGGCATCCTTGGGACTGTACCAAGTCCATTGGACCTTTACAATATCGATAGCTCGATTATGGATCTGCTTGGTTTTCTGGTCCAGAATGCGTACTGGACGCACTGGAAAAGTGCCTTCTTGTTCCACCTAAATCACATTCCAATCAATAACATGATTAGCATCATGTATATATTTACTAAGTAATGATACATGGAATACATTATCAATGGTCATAGATGCAGGAAATGCAAGAATATAAGCTACTGGCCCAATCCTCTCTATGATTTCAAATGGCCCACAATATCCAGCTGCCAACTTGGAACAGTTTCCCAACTTCAGGGAACTTCTGTTGGCCTTCACTTTCAAGAATACATGATCACCCACTTTAAACTCCCAATGGGTTCTTCCCTTGGTAGCATAGTTGTTACAAGGGAAAAACTCTCTACGGCTAAGGGTAAACCACAATAGATAGGTATGACTGCAGAAATCAACTCAATTCCAACATATGCTATATAAACTAATGTGCAAGATAAGAAAGAGGCCTACCTCGATCCAACATTTGATGATGTTCCACCACTGAGAACTTTGACCCAAATCTTTATACTTGCAATAAGTTCTCAACAAACAAGTAGAGAAAGTACATAGTGATGATATAAATGGGTTAGCACATTAGATAGCATAATCCATTAATGAACATTACAAACATTCCCATGGATAATAATCATATATTTGCAAGATACCAATAGGACGGGAAAGGAGTATTTTTATTAATAATCGATCAACATAAGTGACAACATTACAGACTTCCGTGTTAGCACGGTTCAAAACCAAGAAACCAAGTTCCTTCCAACCGGGTCTCCACCACTTCAATCCTCCACCAAAGGCAAGCTCATAGGAAATAAGCAATGAGGTCCTCTCAACAATAGGGAAAGAGCTTGGGGGTTGAACATTGTGTTTAGACTTGAGGGACAAAGGGATGCAGACTCAATATGAAGTAATTTCTCTAGAGTAACTTTTCTCTCAAATTTGAATGCTTTCTCCTCTTTTCCATCGCTCGAAATTGTGCTCTTATGGCCTTCAAAATGCAACTGAAGGGTCAAGTCGGAACGTTTCTAGTATATGGAAGGCCAAGGATCAGAGATCTCTTGTCGTGATATGGAAACCTGACTCCATTTTTGTATTTTATAGCATAAATCCTGATGTATGTGGGTTGTAGTGGAGCAGTCTACGTATACGCTTGTTGTATAGCTGATAGGGCGCGTATATGTGGAAAAATGTTTATTTTTAGCTCTAGATTTATCAAAAAGGGATGATAAGTATGCATAGGGAAATGGAAAAAGGCCCTCTGTGCAAGATAGCAATGGTGAGGCAAATCTTGCTATAATAGATGCCCCCTAATGTGTGAGATCAGAGGAGTATCTGCGATGGACGAAATACATTATAAATAACCCAGGAGTGGAGTGGTAGAGAACCAGCTGGACGAACTCGATTTCTCATTACATTTTGTACTGACTTTGCATACATGGATGCTAAGAATACAATGTAGATCCATGCGGAAAATATACCAAATAAGTGTCTTTGGCCATGAATAGGAAGATATAATTGTGGTTATATGCCAAAAGTTGTCATAGTCATGAACAGGGCCCAGCGAAACCAGTCTCAAAATCAATCTAAAGATATATGAATACCATGGATACAATCTGTTCTCCCATGATCACTAAAGTCGAACAGGTGTTGGTCCAATGAAAGGGAAGCAACAGCTTAGGAAAGTTGCGGCCACATAGTGATGTCTTCAAGTCTTCTACACTATCTGCCAAGGGTACAAGTCTACATCATGTGAATAAAGGAGTCGAGGTCGAACATAATGAGACATTGTTTGATTACCGATAATTGAGGTATATCGTTAACAAATGTGAGACAACCTACCAATAATGAAAGTAGGTATCAAGGCACCAAGTACATTCCTACAAGTGTGAATAAAGGAGTCGGTGTCGAACACTTGAGAAATCCATTGATCTGGAGACATTGATATATTCCCATATGTCAATGGTGAGAGAGCCTGCCGCTAATGACTGGAAGCCTCAAGGTACTCATAAAACTCTAGGTCCCATATCCAGAATAGATGATCTGAAGTCGATGGAAAGAGACCCGATGAAAGGAGAGAATTAAGGCATCTCTCATCATTCAGCACGAGGAAAAAAGTAGGAGCTTTATGATTTGGTGGAAATCGAACGAAGAACATGTTCACAAACCAACGACCCTGTGCGTATTTTGCGTGTATCAAATGCAAGCAGTACATGAAAAATACCCTCTGAATAGAAACCAATGATGAAAATTGCTGACAAGGGCGAGGAAACCATCAATAAGGCTAATGACATCCAAGACACTGCACGAATCCCAAAGTGTGAATAGATGTCTTGATGTTGAACACAAGGGAAACCACCTAGTCAACAACCAATGATGAAATGTCAATTGTTGGGTTCAAGGTGACCTATCGATGACGCAAGTAGGGATAGGGTGCGTGATAATACCATAGTATCATGTGATTCTGGGACAAACTGAGGGTATGTCCGACATGCAAAGTGAATATTTATGAGGAGTGGCCGATGCAGGTTGTGAGACTTCGTTTGAACAAGAGAATGAGGCATGTGGTGGACTCCGACATCATAGACTCAATGATGTGGCCATTATATGCAGGAGGAATCAATAACATTCTCTATAGGGACTGGAAGAGTAACCAGTCGGTAGAGAAAACTTTGTAACGAGATCATCTTCCTAAGGCCATGCTAAAACCCAAAATTATGATGACACGAGGACTCAATAATTTTGTGCTATGTTCAAAGGAGACACGACTGCTACAAATTATAATATAGTACTCCCTTCCCGTCCATCTTTTTTTTTTTTGTTCATAACAAATGAATGTTATGATACAGACGAGGAAACGAGTGTCGCAAGTAAGAAAAACTAGTTCCAATAGTGGAATGTACCTATGCTTAATGCAAGGAAATGCATGTGGGAGATGGACACTCAGGGTGATGTTTCCTCCAAGGTATAGGGTGTCAAATTGCGAAGGATATAAAAATGGCTCTGCTTGGTTGAGGATGCAAAACTGCTTAGGCAACGATTTATAATGCAAAGTGACAACTGACTAAAGGATCAATACTACAAGCGAGGGCATGATATGCAATCACAACTTAACGCCAAAAAAATCCTTTTTTATGTCTTCTAGTCTACTTGGTTTGAAAAAGGGGTAAACTTGTGCCAAATAGATGTATTTTCGAATCCAATTTACGAGTGTGAAAAAGACAAGTTCACTCGACGATATTTTCTATTTTTGATAACGATTCAGAAAAGAGATTAACTAAGAATCATGATCTTTCAAATCCAATTTAACGAGTGTGAAAGGGATAAATCACTCGGAAATCTTTTTGGTTTTTAGACGATTCGAAAAAGAGCTTAACTAAGACTCATTTGGAAGATTTTAGGCGGCAAGCCACGGGGTTATCGTCTCTGTGTTATATCGGATAATGTATCTTCCTGGAAAAGACATAGGCGGAGGCATTGGATACCCCACAAGACCATCCCAATCAAAGGGAACCTCGTCAAGACTTGGAGGGAGAGAACTCAGGAAGATTAAAAATCTCTCTTGTTTAAAAGGTGAAGTACTAGAAATTCCAGGGACATGGCATAAAAGGTATAGAACCCGAACCAGAAGAGTGGGATCAACCAAAAATTGCATTGGTGCGACCGCTTCCTTAGACTTGTCACTCTCCAAGAGAAGAGTGGGGTCGATCGAATATTGCATCGACACGACCACTTCCTCAACCATTGGTTGAATGGATGCAAGACAACAAGTTCAAGAGGTGCATCACTCCAAAAAACAGAAGTGTTAATGTCAGTCGAAGATTGCATCGACACGACAGTTGGTTGAACAAGATGCAAGAAAACAAGGTCAAGAGATGCATCACCCTCGAACACAGGAAAGGTGTCAGTCAAAGATTGCATCGACATGACCACAAGTTGAACAAGATATGAGACAACAAGGTCAAAGTACGCATCAACCTCTAAAGGAAAAGGGGTGTCAGTCGAAGATTGCATCGGCATGACTGTTGTATCAACCAAAGAAGGAACAGAGTGTTTTGAAACCATTGATGCCTCAGGACCTGAAGGGCCCTTAGGTGAGCCCCACGCTTCTGGTATCCCAGCTGTAACATGACACAAACGAGTAAGGTGAATTCCTTCACAAGTCCTGCAAAGGAATCTAGGATTACTTATGAGATGTCTAGGCTTATCAATCATATGAATTCCCCTAGCATGACTTGCAGTGGCTAGTGACATGCTCCCAGCATTACTTGCAGAGGTTAGTAGAAAATGTCCAACATGACTAGCAGAGGTTGGTGATGTATGTGCAGTGTGACTAGCAGTGACTAGACATGTGGCCCCAACATGACTTACAGTGGCTAGTTGTAGGTCTTCAACATGACTTGCAGAGGTTGTCGACCAATCTCCAACATGACTAGTAGAGGTTGGTTATATAATGCCAGTATGACATGCAGTGACTGGACTTGTGCCCCCAACATGACTTGCAACATTTGGTTGTAGGTCTTCAACATGACTTGCAGAGATTGTCGACCAATCTCCAACATGACTAACAGAGGTTGGCGATATAATTCCAGGATGACACGCAGTGACTGGACTTGTGCCCCCAGCATGACTTGCAGCGACTGGTTGTAGGTCTTCAACATGACTCACAAAGGTTGTCGACCAATCTCCAACATGGCTAGCAGAGGTTGGTGATATAACGCCAGTATGACATGCAGTGACTGGACTTGTGGTGGTGGAAAATTGCGGCATTTGAGATCAAGTTCCAAGGAATATTGGTTCTGAGAAATTGTAGGCCAGGAAGGATCATGGTTTACACCATGTCACTATCCAAGAGGATAGTATCTTCCTCCATACTGATTCATAAAGGGTTGTAAGAGCATCAACACTGAGGAAGCCGCTTGCGAAGAGAAAGCGACATGACAAGGGTTACTCATGTGAGGGTATATGTTTCCCCCAGATGAAGGAACTTCGTGAGGGGGGTTTCCCATACTATAAAAATAATCCCCCCTGGATGAAACACTAGAGGGAAAACAGAGGTCTTCCATGGGAAAAGTGTTTCTAGGAACCGTCATAGTGGAAGAAGGATAAGTGGACAAAGTGTAACAAGTAGAATGATTTCTTAATTGGGAACTTACTTCTTGCATAGTGGATTCATAGGAAGGAATATTCCAACCTCCTACCGTAAGATGTGTTTGAAGGATATGACTCCCACCAAATGGAGAGGGATAAGAAGGGGGCATCATGCCCCCAGACACAAAACTTGTATTCGCATAAGGAGATGAGACAGAGGATGGAAAGTGCAAAGAAATATCAAACATACCATGAGAAAAATGATTAGAGACCCAAGGCATTGATCGAGTACCATAATTTTGCATACCATTATAAAAAACAGATGGATTTTCCCCCATGAA
>ML809766.1:52387-87151 GCA_009831015.1 Picea engelmannii | reverse complement strand
GGGGGAAAAAAGAACTCCACTATCCATGATAAAAAAGAGTCAGCACGAAATCCTATGGTCAAGTAATAATCAAAGAGCATACCAAAAAGTGAAATGGCCAATATGCATGCAAACGGGCTAAAGTGGCTGAGTGGCCTCCCTCGCTAAAGAAGGTATGTCTCGTCCAAGAGGGACCTAAGACTCCCTGATAAAGTTTGGAGGTAACATAATCAATTATAGGGGCCCTCGTGGGATTAACAACTAGTTGGTCAGATCCCCCCAGAGAGGTAATCCTCCATGAAGGTTGTGTGTTGTCCGACCCCTATCTGACCCAGGGTATAAGCAGAATAACCCCTGCAAGTAACCTATGAGATACCTAAGTCAAGCAACTAATAAACCACTATATATCTGATGAAAAGACGAGCAATTGTAAGTTTGGGTTACTGTATGGGTAGGGTAGAAAATCCCGAAACCTTTAAAGCACCACCTCTCACAGAGGTATGGGTACTAGCAAGATCCCCAAATACGAATAAATCCACAGAAATATCTCTGATGCTAGGCGAGTATCCAGGGGTTATCCCTTCAACTAACTTCGCGCGACCTCATGATTAACACCAGTGTGAGTGGAGCCTCTTGATATTACCAATTATACAATGGACTTCTCAACTCCCTGTCTCAGACACATATGTTGATTTAATTTCCTTGGAGAAGTTTACTCACAAAATCCTATTCCAAGGCACTAAATCCTAGGCTAGTTTGTGCATCCTAAAAATAAAATCGTGACTAATCAATTTTAGTTTAAAGCCTAAATTTTATTGGATGTGATTACTCAAAAGGGTATGGAAGTGAAATTCATGATGTTATGATTCTGCAAAAGATAAATATGAATATAATGCAAAGTCTACCTTTAAATTTTCAATGAATGATATGCTAATAAAAACAGTGCAATTTTCAATTTCAACTGTGCAATTTAGAAGTAAAATGCAATCTTTCGCTAAATGGACTAAGCTAATGATAAAGGTTCAAAGACAAAAATGTTAACCAATGAAAAATGCCTATTTTTTTGTATTTTCAATATATTAAAGAGAAAATGCATGGACTGAAAAGCAACTTGATATATAAATTCTACTGTGTATAAAAAAAATAACTCGAGCAGAATACCAAGCAGTCAAGAAAACAACCCAGGGTTCAAGGACAAACCAAAAAATGAAAAACAATGAGAAAGACTATGCCCATAAATTCAACTCCCAACAGGTTTCCTGTCAACCCAGAGAATCTCAACAGGCACTACAGAGACCTAAGAAGGCTCAACAAACATTAAAACTCACCCAGCAGTCACTAAACCAAGAAAACAAGCAAGGAAAAGTGGTATACGTGATTTTTCAGGAGAAGAGTGCTTATATACGCAGCTTGCAGAGAGGTAGAATGTGTGTGTACACAACTGTCAAGGAAAAAGAAGCGTACGGGATTTAAAACAAGGCCAGGCAAGGGAAAAAAGGTTGAAAACTCAGACTCAGAGTGAACGGAATCTGCCAAGTAGTGATACGAAAAGAAACACAAAGGAAAAAAGAAAATGCAAGAAGAAAAAGTACTTCAACCCTTAGAAGGAAGATCTCTCCCCAGTGGAGTTGCCATGTCTGTTACGAAGGAAAAACTCTCTATGGAAAAGGGTAAACCACAAAAGACAGGTATGACTGCAGAAATCAACTCAATTCCAACATATTCTATATAAACTAATGTGCAAGATAAGAAAGAGGCCTACCTCGATCCAACGTTTGATGATGTTCCACCGTTGAGCACTTTGACCTAAAGCTTTATACCTGCAATAAGTTCTCAACAAACAAGTAAAGCAAGTACATAGTGATGATATAAAGGGGTTAACACATCAGATAGAATAATCCATTAATAAACATTACACACATGCCCATGGATAATAATCATATATTTCCAAGATATCAATAGGACAGGAAATGAGTATTTCTATTAATAATTGATCAACAAAAGTGACAACATTACAGACTTCCATGTCGGCACGGTTCGAAACCAAGAAACCAAGTTCCTTCCAACCGGGTCTCCACCCCTTCAATCCTCCACCAAAGGAAAGCTCATAGGAAAGAGGCAATGAGGTCCTCTCAACAATAGGGAAATAGCTTGGGGGTTGAACACTATGTTCAGACTTGAGGGACAAAGGGATGCAGACTCAATATGAAGTAATTTCTCCAGAGTAACTTTTCTCTCAAAGCTGAATGCTTTCTTCCATTTTCCATCGCTCGAAATTGTTCTCTTATAGACTTCAAAATGCAACTGAAGGTCTGATTCAGAACATTTCCATTATATGGAAGGACAAGGATCAAAGATCTCTTGTCATGATATGGAAACCTGACTCCATTTTTGTATTTTATGGCACAAATCTTGATGTACGCGGGTTGTAGTGGAGAAGCCTACGTATACGCTTGTTGTATAGCTGATAGGGCGTGTCTATGTGGAAAAATGTTTATTTTTAGCTCTGGATTTATCAAAAAGGGATGATAAGTCTGCATAGGGAAATGGAAAAAGGCCCTCTGTGCAACATAGCAATGGTGAGGCAAATCTTCCTATAAAAATAGCTTCCTATCTTGGGAAGATTTTAGATTCTATTTAATCTTCAAATTTTTCTCTTCCATTTCCCTGAGCAACTCTGGCCCAACCACTGCTCTATCTGTTGAGTTGTCCCATCTTACTGGTGTGTTTCACTTTCTCCCATAAAGTGCCTCAAATGGTCTCATCTTCAGAGATGTCTGATGCCCATTGTTGTAGGAAAATTATACCAAGTGTATATAATCCTCCCACTTGGATGGTTTGTCCATCACAGACATTCTTATCATATCATCTATCACTTGATTCACCCTTTCTATTTTCCCATCAGACTCGGGATGATAAGTTTTGTTGAAGTTCAAATTTGTTCTGAACTCTTTGAATAATCCCCTACATAACTTTAAGGTAAACTTTGGGTCTCTGTTAGACACAATTGTTTTTGGTATTAAATACAAGTGTTCTACTTCTCTCATATAAATATCAACAACATTGGTTTCCTTGTGATTAATCTTCATTGGAATGAAATGGGCAGCTTTAGTAAGCTTGTCCACCACCACCATGATAGAATCATGTTGTTTTCTTGTTCTAGGAAATTTGGTGATGAAATCCATTGACACCACTTCCCACTTCCACTCAGGAATCGAAAATGGTTGTAGCAACCCAGTTGGGTGTCTATGCTCATCCTTGACCTTTTGACACTCTAGACATTTAGCAATATACTCAACAATTTCTTTCTTCATGCCTGGCCAATAGTATTGGCTTTTGACTGCTGCAATTATTTTCTAATATTATGGGCGTCTGGAATAAGCTACATTATCAATATCTTTCAATATCGTACTCCTCAATTCATGAGAATTGGGTACATAAAGTATGTTCCTGTATAGGATAATTTCATCATTTCCCAATTTATAATCTTCAACCTTCTGTTGCATTTTACCTTACTACAATTTTGTTACTAACTCCATGTACTTCAAATCTGCTAATGCAGCCTCATAAATTCTTCCTTTAAGATCATTTTTATACATTCTAATGGTTGTATCATGTAGTTCATGCACTCTCATGCTAAGTGCATCAACCACTTTGTTTTATTTTCCTTTGATGTGCTCGATATCAAATTCATACTCACAGAGGAATTATAATCATCTTCTATGCCTTGCATTTAAAGTTGGTTGATCAAATAAATATTTGATACCATTATGGTCTGTCCTTAGCTCAAATATTTTTTCCATGAGGTAGTGCCTCCATGTTTTCAAGGCATGTACTATTGCTACCAACTCCAAATCATGAGTGTCGTAGAGTCTTTCATTCTCTTTCAATTTTCTAGATTCAAAACACACTACAAATCCATTCTGACTAAGGACTCCACTAAGTCCCTCTTTGCATGCATCTGTGCAAACCACAAAATCTTCATTTGGATCAGAAATACTCAGAATTGGAGCATTGGTTAACAATTACTTCAATTGTTGGAAGCTCTTTTCACATTCAATTGTCCACTGAAACTTCACCGCCTTCCTTTGCAAGGAAGTGATCGGGTGAGCAATCCTTTAAAACCCTGCAATGAGTCTTCTGTAGTAGCTAGATAGACCCATGAAGGATTTGACTTCTGTCACATTCTTAGGTGTTTTCCACCCTTTAATATCTTCAATCTTTTCAGGGTCCATTGTTATCCCTTCTTCAGATATGATCTTCCCCAAATAGTGAATTTGGTTCTGATAAAATGAGCACTTGCTCAATTTGGAATATAGTTGGTGCTCTCTTAACACTTGTAATACCATCCTCAATTTTTGTTCATGTTCTTCTTCTGACTTGGAATATACAAGGATTTCATCCAAAAATACAATGACAAACTCGTCTAAGTATTCCTGGAAAACACCATTCATTAAGCACATGAAAACAATCGGCGCATTTGATAGCCCAAATGGAACCACTGTGAATTCGTAATGATTGTACCTTGTCCTGAAATTAGTCTTGTTGATGTATTCATCTATGATCCTTACTTTATGGTAACCAAATCTAAGATCAATCTTTGAAAATATCCTTGCATCCTTTAACTGATCAAAGTGATCATCAGTCCTTGGAAAATGATACTTGTTCTTTATAGTTACTTTGTTTAATTGTCTGAATTCAATACACAACCTCAATGTCCCATATTTCTTATTCACAAATAAATTTGGAGCACCCCAAGATGACACACTTGGTCATATATAACCCTTCTTCAGAAGCTATTTAAGCTACATTTGCAACTCCTTCAACTATGTTGTACTCATCCTGTAGGGAGTCTTGGATACAAGAGCTTCTCCAAGCATTAAGTTTATAGAGAAATAAATATCTATTTTAGGAGGTAATCCTGGTATCTCCTTGAACACATCCTCAAAATATTTCAGGACTGCATGATCCTCAAGATTTGGCACCTTATCCTTGGGTGCTTCCTCCATATGAGATGAAAATATTTGGCAACCCTTCCTGTAGCAATTCTTCAACTGCATGGCTGAGATCTCTTGGACATTAACTTCCCTTTGAATTCCTCATACTGTTCTTGGGTTCCCTTCCTCATTCAAGCAAGTAAATGCCTTGTTATGATAGTCTAAGACAGTATGGTGTTGGTCCAACCAATCCATACCAATTAGATAGGCATATGAACCCAAGGGAGGGATGTTCAAATATTTCTTGGTACTCAGCCCATTCATGTCCACTAGACATGATTTAACCAACTCAACAACTTTTCTCTTGGCTCCTATAGCCACTTGCACGAGCCAAGATTTCCCATGTTTGCTTCTTGGCAATTTCAATCTTTCCACAACTTTAGGATCTATATAACTATGACTAGCTCCTGAGTCTATTAAAATAGTAAATGCATGGTTATTGATCATACTTTCTAATTCAATCATGTGTGATTTAAATTCTTCTTGCTTGTTGTCCAGGGCTACATACATCCTTGGAACTCTTATTCTCATGTCCTCCATTGTTTCATCTTGTTTAACATTGTAGACAACTCTCACTTTATCACTTATGTGTGTAAACTATATATACATATGATATCCTTTACAACCCCAACATTGAATGGGTGTCTTCCTTGGCCTTTGTCCATCTGTCTCAGTCACTCTAGGCTCTCTAGGGGTTTTTTGTCCCTAAGAAATGTTTCTAAAGAAGGGTGGCTTGCTCCCCTTATTCCTCTGCTCCATCTTGAATTTCTTCTTGTCTTCCCAATCTCTTTGGAAAATAGGCTTTCCATTATGTTGATCATATAAGCACTTGGCCTTCCTTATGGTTTCCTCCAAAGTCTTGAGATCATCATACTGAATTTTATCACTGATGAAAGATGGAAGCACACCCAAGCATCTTTGAATCTTAATTGTTTCATCTTTGATGAGGGAGACATACTTCAACAATTCTAAAAATCTCCTTTCATATTCATCAATGGTCATGATGCCCAATTTGAGTTTGAATAACGCTTTCATCTTTTTGTCATAATACCTATTGGTTAAGTATTTCTTCTCAAAATCCTTCTTGAATTACCTCCAAGTCACATTCTTCTCTCTGATGCATTACACTTGCACAAGTTGATCCCACCACATGGATGCCTTTCCCTTCCACTGATAAACAACAATTCTTCCTTATTCATGAGAAGAATAATTATGCAGTTGGAAATGTTTTCTCATGCCTAGAAGCCATGTCTCAGCATCTTCATCCTTCTTGTGCTCTCCATCAAAAGTATGAGGTTTGATCTTGTTCATTTCTCCTCGCAATTCATCCACCCCATACCTCTTATGATGCTTCCTGACACGAGATGGACTTGAGTTGTTTTGTGCTCTCCTATTGGAATATCCTTGGGAGTGTTGGTGATGTTTGTTACCACTCCTTGTTCTTCTTTTCTTATCAGGGGACCTGTGGCTTCCTGATTTGCTGGAGCCACTCTCCCTGTCCAATTTATTTTTAATTCTATCCAAGATTTTCATTAGATTCATATTGAATTATTCCTTCTTCTCCTTGGATTTCATAAACCTTTCATTATTAGCCTTGTGACTCTAGAAATCTTTCTGCAAATTTCTAATGATCTCTACCACATTTATGTTATCATCCTTTCCTTATACATTTCCATTGGAGTTGGTTCCTTCCATACCCAACTATTATCCCTTTGATTTCGTCTTCTTGACTGTAGAATATATCTGTATCATCCATCTCTCTGCACTATGTGTTGATCTGATATGATCAATCTGCTATTAATTCTACAAAATGTGTAGCCAACAGAATCTTATCAGGATAAGTGATTCAACAATTTTATAAAAACATGAACCATTTTTTTTCAATAATCTATCAGACTTTTTTTCTTCTTTAGGTGCAGACCTGTACAATTCGGGACCCCACATACTCCTTCTCTAAGACCCATTTTTATCCTTAAAAACAAATAACTTTCGGGCACTAGCCATTTTTCTTTGTCCTTCAATCACATATGACCAAGAACTAGCAGATAGGAGCTTATCCGGAGCCTAGGGAACTCTGGGGCTCCTAAAACTCAGGCTTCGACGATTTCTCCTTCTACAAATCACAAAACCCCCGGACCATCGAATGAGGGAGCTCATTGTGTAGTACACCTTCGAGACCTTATTATAAGTGCCCCATGTTTAAGCTCATAACCAAGGGCTTAAGTCTCTTACCAAGTGCTATGACCATAGTAGTATGTGTGTTCCAATCTCGTTAGGAGAAAAATCGTTGATCTATCGATCACTTTAAGATCAATGGTTTCAGACAATTGCGGAACTCAAACATGCTCCTGGTTTAACAACAACCTTGTCTTCTGCAATGGAAAGATGTGTGATGGAGTGGAAGTTAGCATCCACCATTGATCTTCCTCCCGATGGAGATCTACGATCTTGGTTAATTGCGGGATGTGAAATAACCCCCTTGTTAATTTGACTTTGGACTTCTGCAATCATTCCCGTCCATTGATCTATTCTTCATATATCTAATGGTCACAATTAAATCATTTTTGATATGGAATTTTCGAACTTCTGAACCTTCTAGGGTCCACTTAGTACAGTTGTCATGAATTAAGGTGGTGACACATGGCCCCACCATCGAGTGACATGTGTCAGGTCACAATTGGTACATAAGGTTTGTCAAAGGTACAAAATAAAGTGACACACGGTAGGCATAGAATAATTCCACGTCACCCTAGGTGATGTCATCATGCCACATCACATTGGCACTTTAGAACTTCGACACTTCGGGCTTCAGAAGTTTTTACATCCACAACTTGTTAACTCCTAAATTTCGATTGCTGAAAAATTTCTTCCCATAGCTTCGAGACTTCGGTGATTTCTTCTCATCGACAATTTTTTTAAAACTCCTGAACTGTCGACTTCTGAACAATTGATTCCCATAGCTTTGGGAATTTGGTGATTTCTTCTCATCTTCACAATTTCAAAACTATCGAACTACCGACTATCAAACAATTGTTTCTCGTAGCTTCGAGATTTCAACGATTTCTTCTCATCTGCACATTTTCAAAATTGTCGAACTGTCGAATGTTGAACAATTTTTTCCCATAGCTTCGGGACTTCAACGATTTCTTCTCATCTGCACATTTTCAAAGCTGTCGAACTGTCGACTGTTGAACAATTGCTTCCTGTAGCTTCAGGACTTTGGTGATTTCTTCTCATCTACACATTTTCAAAACTGTCGAAATACCGAACCACTTGGGAAATACAACGGTCCTATTTCTCCTAAATGATTTATGACTAAGAGTCAATCTGAGACTTTGGAGTTTCAAGGCTTCAGGCTCTGAGACTTCGGAGGATTTCCCTGTTGAAACACCAAACAACCTCCATACTACCAAAACTTTGAATAGGTTGATTTGTTGACACATGTCCACAAACATGAATGGTCCAGATTAACTCTGGAGTTCAAGACTTCAGAGGATTCCCCTGTTGAAACATCGCACAACCCCCGGACTACCGAATCTATGAACATTTGTTAATCTGCGGACACGCGTCCCTGGAAATGGATGCTCTAGATTGGTTCTGGACTTCAAGACTTCGGGCTCTAGGAATTCGGAGGATTTCACTACTGAAATACCACACACAACCCCCAGACTGTTGAAACTCTGGATCCAACAGTTGTGAGGGGTCTGTCTCTTCCCGAACAAATCCAATGGCCCAAATTTAAATTTTGTGGTTCCAAAACCATGATTACCATGGGCTCCTTTCTTTGCTAACTTTCTCAAACTTCTATACCTCCTGATATTTCCATTACCACCAAGGATCTCTCTAAGTGCCACTCTGACACTCTATACATCAAATCCTTGTCGAATTTTGACTCCAAAATCCACATTTATGGCCCATCCAGGTTCCGTGTTGAAACCATGGGTTCTGATACCAATTTGTAACACCCCCAGGCCACCCAAGTCGGGCATGCTACCTCAAAATATTCTCTGATACCAATTTGTAGCATCCCCAGGCCACCCAAGTAGGCCACGCTACTACGAAACTGTTGTGTTTGAGCTCTTGGCCATCTATTGGGTAGTGTCACTTGAAATAGAAACTTCTCACTCTATTTTTGATGGTCATAACTATCCATGGCCAGGCATAGACCTACTGGTCTATGGCACACAGATCTCTTTGCGGAACATCATAAATATAAATTCAACAGTAAAATGCATTCTACTAATACACAATTTAATGCGGAAATCACAACCATTTTCTACAAGTAGCTCACACAAGAAACATTGTAAATATCATGAAATGTACATGATACACAACATAAAAATTAACATAGAAATGGTACTTATCTTTTTATGAAGGAAACCAACTACATGCAGACCTTTCATGAACCTCCTAGCCTTAGACCACACTTCTCATCAGTATCAGCAGTGGGTCACCCTCGAGTTGGGACTAAACTCCACCCAAGTAAAGGGAATCCTAGGCTAGGATGAGGTTACAAAGTCTCCAAGAAGGATTGTCTCCCCAGGAGTCCACTCATGTCCACAGCTTATAGTCCCTCATTCCCCACATGCCTATCCCACCCCATGGAGTGTGCCCCTTCTCTACTCGATAGTCTTTCGGCTACCCCACTCCCCTTCCAGGGCTTCAACAACAGGTCGGATAGGAAGTCTCAAAGCACTACAACTATCGTGAGGCTCCCTCTAGAAAAATCACTTCCCCAGTAGCCTCTCTCATTTGGAGAGAGTTTACCATAGGCCTAACAACCTTCTTCTTCAATCCACAGGCCTGACAACCCACCTCTTCAACCCATAGGCATGAAAACCTGCTTCTTCAATCCATCTCCTAGACTAATCCAGTCTGGGTAATCACAACAACAAATTGGGTATGGCTCTGGTAAGGATAGTAAAACACACCAGTATAGAGAAAAACGTGGTCAAAAACAACAATTGTCTAAGGTGCGATCTGGATCAGGAACAATACAAATGTGCTATGCTTCATAGGAAAAGTATTGATTAGCTTCACGGGTTGCAAGTTATAGAACTTTCATGAAAGTTGCAGAGGTCAATGATGGAGGAATTGGATGTTGTGTGACTACTCAATCTGAGTGCGTGAGTGTGTGAATTGAGTGCATGGAAAGAATGGTCGACGAACCTCCACAATGAATGATTTTCCCACATAAATCTACATGTGCCAAGATTGACACATGGCTCTCTTGGGAGCTCATTCCTCCCCAATTGGAGTTCATTCCTTTCCCAAAGGAACTTAGGATAACAAGGTTTATTTCCCAAACTTTAATCTTTAGGAAAATATATTATAATATTCCCTTGGGGTTAATCCCTCAAGCTTATCCCTTTTTCCTAGCCTCTTATCCCCTTCCCTTTTCCTTCCCAGTGGAGCTTAGTCCCCCATAACTCTTTCTTTGTGGTCGGTCTACATGCAACGATGTATTTTTATTAATGATATGAATAATTACATATACAAAAATAGGCTCATTGGCATTGTCATCTAGGATCTCTGGCCTAATATTCACATAAACCTCCCAGCTTATCAACACTTAGCTCACCAGCTAATAAACACAATTGCAATTTAGCAGGAGCTCGGCCTTTGGGTATTACACAAAACGTACATCATAAACCTTGAGTCTAATACCAAAACCAAATTCATAAGTTTTACACAATTATATATATGCTAAATATATTCATGAATTTTCTAGGGATTTAAAACAAAATAATTCATGAAGTGGACCATAACAAATCGATGCTTGAATAGGGATTGGAAGTCAAAAGGAAAATTGAACTAGAGGGATGGAAATATGAAACATTTCCATAATAAAACATTTAATCAATGAAATTATTGAACTATGCTTTCATCTACACCATCAAAAAGAAAAGGATATTGTTGCCACAAAGATGCATTTTTTTCTCAAGCTCGTACCACAAAGGCCAAGCTTTATATGTCTGCAAGTTATTTATACCAAATACTGAGTTAGGTTGAATTCACTACTACATGAGGGTGGAATCTTTACAATGATGAATCAACTCAGAAAAATTGTGAGCTCCAAACCCTAACACTCTTAAAACAAAACAAATGAGCTTACAAAATTATTGTTCCATCACCTAAGCCCATATGTCTCTGATGTATTAATTATCATGTCGCTTAAATTGTTACAAAAACAAATCACCATTAATATGTTCAACCACTACACATATGGATCACATACAACATATAACAAAGAGGTAAGGTTTGCGACCAACAATCAAATGTTTTAAACTTGTAATGTTATCAATACATATACCTCCCAAACCTTATATCACTCCTTTGATACGTATTCCAAACATACTATATAATTTAAACATGTAACACAACTCAAATAATATGACTCATGACCATGCCATATCACCATTAACTTCATTGAAAGACAATAGTTTATAACCATTTTAATCACAACATGAAATGATATCCCTTAGAATTTTTTTCATAATATTCCTAGTGGGACTCATGCCATACCGTAGCAAAGTAATGGTTAGGATTTGGTCTTGTAGTCCTTTGCAAGTGGAAAAAACGTTCCCCATATATGCATATTGGGTCAACAACACTAAAGCACTCTCGATAGTGATTGGAAGAGTAACTAGTTGGAGTAGACAACTCATAATCATGGTACAATTCCTAAGGAAAGATATATCCCAATTGTAAGAAAATGACACAAATAGGTGTCATGTTCAAGGGTGACAAAAGCCTATGACAACAATTAATCGAAATAAAGATTGATATTCTCTTGCGCCCCCCCCCCCCCCATATATATATATATATATATATATATGTCTTTTTTATGTTTTTATGAGTGCAAAAATGAGATAAAAGTATGTTATATTGGAGAGAATGAGTGGCTCAATGGAATGAAACTAAATTCCAAGGGCGTGGAATAGACCTGGGCAAGTGATGTCCACTTATATCAGGTTTTTCCAAGGGTAGAGGTCACAAAATAGAGGCAAACTGATGCAAACGACAATAGGCCAAGAGTGAATACAATGGATATAAGTAGGATAAAGTGAAAAATAGCATATATAGCAACATACACCAAGACATAATAAACAACAAGTACATGCAACCATAAAGAAAAAAAATATTGAATGGAACCCCTTTGGGCATGGCCATAAAAATATTAAGAGAGAATAATGAGGTTTCAACTTTTAGCATTGGTGGGTCTAAATATGGGTTCCTATACCTACAAAATATCATAGCATGGGTGCCAAATGGATAAGGGAATGATAACTAGGGAATATCATGAAGGGTAGGCACACACATGTTGCAAAGTGCAACAAAAGAGAATGGATAATTTTTCAAATTGGTGGGGTTGAACCTAAGGAATAATGTCAACAACGGTGATGGTTAATCATGTAAGATAAGAATGCAGGGAAAAACCTATCATTATATGCTAGTTTATAACACATACCTCATGGTTCAATGACAACCTCCATATAAAAAGTACTAAATAAAATGTATTCAAAGTCCTATATATGTTATCAAAAACATGTAAGATAACTAGAGAGGTAGTGGGGGGGCCCAGAGGGCCCATAGTGATAATAGTGGAGGCCATTCAATGTAAGGTGGACTAGGTCCACTATATTATTAAATAAGGCCCACTATGGTAGTTAGATATAATAAATGGGTAATTAGATATAATAAATGTAAGAGGACTTCTTAGAAGGTTCTACTTCTAGAAGATTCCTCTTCTAGAATGTTCTTAGGTGATGGTAGCACTATATAAAGGGGTTCAAGCAATGTAATGAGATGAAGATAATTATTGTGTTTGGAGTTGAAGCTCATTAGGAGGAAGCCCCCTAGAAGAGGCAAGTGAACATGAGAGGATCCCTTCCATAATAGGATCCATTGTATGGTGTTTCCCTACCTCAAGAGTTTGGTAATAATAAAGTGTGGTTTCTTCTATATTGCTTTGTGGATCTATTGTGTATTCAGTATTTGTGGTGATAATATTTGTAGATCTATTCAGGTTCTTAACAAGTATAGGTACTTAACAAAACACTAGTCCATAAGTTAATAAATCCAATATAAACCTCCAATAACAACTCATTCTCTGTAATACAAAAATTCAAAAACAAAGATCTTAAAATAAAATATGGTACAAATAACTACACTCCAAATGGATTACAAATAATATGTTTTTAGGTAGATCCCATTGTGAGGCTCGGACCGTAAATTCCTTTCACAATCCATGAGATTATGGCCCCCTGTCGAAAACATATGACACACCATACTAGGTCCACACCACATAGGTTCAAATTTCCATGTTCCTAAACTATCATGATTCTAGTCATGAACTAGAACCAAGTCACTGTTAGGAACAACTCAAGGAAAAATATCATTAGAGATCTCATGAGATATGGAAACTCCTTGGTGATGTCCATCAAGACATGGTGAATAAATTAGACATGCAACTTTAGTAAAGTTTATAGTAGAGAATTTTGTGGCAATTTCTGAAGAAGAAATCTTAGACATAATTTGGTCAAGACCTAGCACTTCATTGGATGACCTAGAAAATTCCCTAGTCCTAAATCAATCTTGTCACATCAACCTCTACTTGCTCCAATTTGGGAAGAAAAGATGATCAATTATGCATATCTTCCCATGGTTTATTTAAAATAGCATGACTTCTAGGATAGCCTCATCTAAAGACAACTCAATATTCAAAAAATCATGTGAAATGGGAGGGTTAATGGACCAAAAGGGAGAAGTGTAGGGATCGTATTCCACATCCTACTATAGATTCTAATCAACATCAATTGACTCCAACTGGATCACTTAATAGACAATCTCCACTACATTCAGTGGCATTATCACTTCAAATGAATCTACTTCTAAAGGATTAGGTACTACCCAAGGATTTCATGAACCCTGTGATTCAATAACACCTAAATATATCATATAKATATRTATATATATATATATATATATATATATAAGCTAYATTGGAATAGGTGAATGGTGGAGGAAAGGTAAATGTACYCATCAATGATGAATCCTTAAACATACCCAAACTAACATTGTTATACATACTCATGGAACCACCGACGAACATAATCTTCATACTAGCGTTAGCTTTGGAGTATGACATAAAATAATCTAATTGATCAATAATAACCATGTTTCCTTCGTGGGGAAATTGAAGGGCTTGAAAGAACAAGAACACGACAACCTTTATCGCATAGGACCAACTATTCCCTAACAAAAGATTGTAATCCAACGGGGCATTGACTACTTTGACTTCAATCGAAGTAGTTTTTCCAACTAACTGAAATAAAAAGGTAGTAATGATTCCATGATATTTTAATGTGTTACCATCGAATTTGTTTAGCATGGTGTTCAACTGTAAAATCTCTAAAGAACCTATGTCTCTCTAACATTGTTGTAACATAGGTTAAATTCTAGGTAAATTTAAAAATGTTTAATTTTTGAATCTTATATTAGATATTTCTTATCTTTTTCCTTAGTTTAGATTTTAACTCTAGAATAATTTAATTTTATCTAAAGATTACATTTTCGGATCGATCCCTTGTAAATATATGATGTTTAAATTTTATTTTGTTTTAGTTAGAAACTTAGTACAACTTTAGTACTAAATCGTAATAAGGTTTAATCTTTATAATTTGTAATTTTCATTTTTTTAGGTTTTGTCTATATTAATATAATTATTTATATATATTTACGAATAAACTTTAGTTATATATATATATATAAGAAATCTCATGTATGTTTCCGGGTCAGATTGCAGGCGATCTAAAATAAACGATCACAAACCATTCACATTTCAAATTGATTGAAGGTTAACAAGGAGGCATGGACCTGAAGTTACATTAAACCAAATACAACGATGCTACATATCAGCTGTAGGTTATATCGCGTTTTGTCTTGGGGCCATTTCAAATCCACCCAGCCAAACGTGAAAACAAATAAGAAAGTGCCACGTCTCTAAAATATGGAAGCACTATTACAACTATGTGGCTAAATTTATCAAAGATCTCCTGAATAATCTATGTCAATGAGGAAAATGCCAAAAAAAAAAACAATATTGAATTGTCATCCAAATATTTTCTCAGCTCGAATTTGGGGATTCATCTTATTCCCAAATGTATTAGTTTTGTCTCTTGTAAACCGGAGGATGAAGAATAGCCATAAAAAAAAAAATCGTTGAGGACTATGTGGTAGCGAACTCTGTTTAATTCAAGGGGGGGTATTTTGGACTTAGCCTGTAATAGATTTTTAATAAAGATTATATTTTCAAAGATAAAGGATTCTAGATTTTGGTCTTTGGCATTCGTAATCTTTATGTTGTCCTTTATTTTTTATTTATTTTCAAATATACATGAGAAAATAAAAATACAATTTAGAACGACCACTATTGTCTTTATAAAGCATTTGATAAAGTTATAAATTTCATTACGTCTATTGTAACTATAATAATGACTTGTATCTTTAATTTTTAGTTATGTTTAGGATCTTAAATGTAATTTCTCATGAACAGATAGAATATCGTTTATATTTTATTTGTATTTTTTGCTATCAGGGGTTAAATAAATATTTATCTCTATGATATATCTTTTAACTCTTTGGTTTTCTTTTCCCACCTTCTTCCAACGACCATTCAAATTGTGCCAAAGTGCTAAGATTTTCTCCCTTTATAGTTTGATTTATAATAGTTAAAAACTATTATTGATTCTCAATCAAAACCAGCACCATATCCTCTATTCTTTGAACAAGTCTTCAAAACTCCAACCACTTGATATTTAAAATATCCTTGGCATTGTTTCCCTACTCAGAAAATATCTCAAGGAATATAACATTTTTTGGTTTCATTGTCCGAGAGCAAATTTAGAAATATTTTTCCTAGAGGTGAAATAGTTATACCTACCTTTTGATGGTGAACAAAACTTAGGTTGGATAAAATCCTTCACCTAGCGACTCCATTGTCTTTCAATTCCAAAATTTGAAGAATCCATTGATTTTTCCATTTTGATTCTAAATAAATTTTCAGGATTCCACTGGAGATCAACCTTTAACAAATTAATGAAGAACCATTGTAAAATAATCAAGTGTCAAATATTAACTTTCTTTCAAGAAATTTTAGATTTGTTTTTTAGTCCTTTGTTGTTCTATATTGTACATTTGGAAAAATAAATTATGCTATTTTATAGATTCAGAGGATAGAAAGTTCAAAACCTCATCTCAGATATTCGAAACAAAAATCCTACCTTCTTCTCATATTACTCAAGAAAATAATCTTTATTCACAAGTACCTTTTGTTAATAGTGATTAGCTTCTTACATAAGCTTCATTTAAAAATTTTCTTGATAAAAAAATATCACCCTATTCTTTCAGAGCATATTCAGTCTTATACATCAATTGGGAATGAAATTGATTTTCCAAATCCTTCAGTATCTGATATACCTTATGATCAACCTACAAAGATTCATCCTCGAGATATAAACAAGTATAAACCTCTCAAACTTCCATTAGTTCTTCATGATATACCCCCTAATTTTTTTAAATACTTTCCTTTATTTAATGGAGAAGATGATATTACAGCAGAAAGGCACATGGAATCCTTTGAACATTTCACAGATTGTTTATATATTTAGTATGAGGATGTTTTTTTGATGTTATTCACTCATTCATTAGCAACAAAAGTGAAAATATGGTTTAGAAACTTACCAGCTAAATCAATTAATTATTGGATTGTTTTTAATGATTATTTCCTACACAAATGGGCTGAGAGGAAATATCATGATCAATATCTTTTTGATTTTTATGCTACAAAAAGAAGGAATAATAAAAAAAAAATTGAAATTCAACATGAGATTTGAAAATTTCTATAACAATTTGCTAAATGAAATTTGTCCATTAGAAGTTTCTTCTAAGGTATACTATGCACTAGCACATCATCCTCATTTATGATTTCACCTTAGAGAAAGGAAGTCTTCCACTTTGCAGCAAATTTTTATAGATGTTGAAGAAATTGAAAACAATCTATCGACTTCTGAGATGCTACCTAATCAAGTAAAGGAGGATCTGAATGCATAAGAGCAGAAAGAAGAATATGAACAAGAAGAATTAGATATGAAAATTTCATATCAGCAACAGGTAAATCATTGTGAAATTGATTTTTGCATTAATTTAATGAGTGATTTGTATATTGAGAAAAATGAATTTACTAATTATGAATCTGAACAAGAGAACTTATATGAACATATTCGAGAAAATTTTCAAGAAGATCAAAGACAAATTTCATTATTCTTATCTTTAGAGAGCTTGAATACTCATCATCCTATATATGATAAATGTGATTCAAAATTGGAGCTTGACATTAAAAAATAATAGATTTTGCAAAAAGGATCTTCAGAAAAGTTCAATAGTTCACCAATTTATGATGTTTATGAAGATTTTGATTATTTTTGGATGAATGTAGTACTCTCATTATATTTTAGGGATTCGGGTTTTATTATTTTGAACAAAGATTTGAATGCTTACCTGCTTATAAAGAAACATATCTAGAGGAATGTACCTGAATTTATATTAAACCAAATACAATGATGCTACGTGTCAGCTGTAGGTTATATTGTGTTTTGTCTTGGGGCCATTTCAAATCTGCCTGGACAAACACGAAAACAAATAGGAAAGTTCCATGTATCTAATATATGGAAGCACTATTACAACTCTGTGGCTAAATTTATCAAGGGTCTCCTCAATAATCTATGTCGATGAGGAAAATGCCAAAAAACCCAATCTTGAATTGTCATTCAAATATATTCTCAGCTCGAATTCGGGGATTCATCCTATTTACGAATATATTAGTTTTAGCTCTTGTAAAGCAAAGGCTGAAGAGTATCCATAATAGCAATTTTTGTTGAGGACTATGTGGTACAAAGAGAGAACTATGTGTAATTCAAGGGGGGGAGGAATTTCGAACTTAGCTTGTAAAATATTTTTAATAAAGATTATATTTTCAAACATAAAGGATTATAGATTTTGGTCTTTGGCATTCTTAATATTTCTTTGTGTTATGTTGTCCTTTTTTATTTATTTATCTTCAAATATACATGAGATGATAGAAATACAATTTAGTACGACCACTACTGTCTTCATAAAGCATTTGATAAAGTTATAGATTTCATTAAGTCTACTGTAAGTATAATCATGACATGTATCTTTAATTTTCAGTTATGTTTATGATTTGAAATGTAATTTCTCATGAACAAATAGAATCTCATTTATATTTAATTTGTATTTTTTGCTATCAGGGGTTAAATTAATATTTATCTCTATGATACATCTTTTAACTCTTTGATTTTCTTTACTCACCTTCTTCCAACGACAATTCAAATTGTGCCAAAGTGATAAGATTTTCTCCCTTTATAGTTTAATTTATAATAGTTAAAAACTATTATTGAATCTCAGACAAAACCAGTAACATATCCTCTATTCTTTGAACGGGTCTTAAAATATCCTTCGCATTGTTTTCCTACTCAGGAAATATCTCAAGAAATACAACATTTTTTGGTGTCGTTGTCAGGGAGCAAATTTAGAAATATTTTTCCTAGAGATAAAATAGTTATACCTAACTTTTGATGGTGAACAAAACTTAGGTTGGATAAAATCCTTCACCTAGCGACTCCACTGTCTTTCAATTCCAAAATTTGAAGAATCCATTGATTTTTCCATTTTGATTATAAATAAATTTTCGGGATTCCACTAGAGATCAACTTTTAACAAGTTAATGAATAACCATTGTAAAATAATTAGGTGTCAAATATTAACTTTCTTTCAATAAATTTTAGATTTGTTTTTTAGTCCTTTGTTGTTTTGTCTTGTACATTTGGAAAAACAATTATGCTATTTTATAGATTTAGAGGATAGAAAGTTCAAAACCTCATCTCAGATATTTGAAATACAAATCCTACCTTCTTCTCATATTACTCAAGAAAATAATCTTTATTCACAAGTACCTTTTGTTAATAGTGATTAGCTTCTTACATCTTCTTCATTTGAAAGTTTTCTTGATAAACAAATCTCACCCTATTCATTTAGAGCATATTAAGTCTTATACATCAGTTAGGAATGAAAATATTTTTCTAATTCCTTCGGTCTCTAATATACCTTATGATCAACCTGCAAAGATTCATCCTCGGGATTTAAACAGGTATAAACCTCTCAAACTGCCATTAGTTCTTCATGATATAACTCCTAAATTTTTTAAATACTTTCCTTTAGTTAATGGAGAAGATGATATTACAACAGAAAGGAACATGGCATTCTTTTAACATTTCACAGATCGTTTATATATTTAGTATGAGGATTTTTTTATGATTGTATTCACTCATTCATTAGTAGGAGAAGTGAAAATATGGTTTAGAAACTTACCAGGTAAATCAATTAATTCTTGGACTATTTTTAATGATTGTTTCCTACACAAATTTGTTGAGAGGAAATCTCATGATCAATATCTTTTTGAGTTTTATGCTACAAAAAGAAGGAATGATCAAACAGTTTTGGAAGTCAACAGGAGATTTGAAAATTTATATAACAAATTATCTGTTGAAATTTGTCCATCAAAAGTTGTTGCTAAGGTATACTATGCACTAGCACATCATCCTCATTTATCATTTCACCTTAGAGAAAGGAAGGATTCCACTTTGTAGCAAATGGTTATAGATGTTGAAGAAATTGAAAACAATATATGGGCTTGTGGGATGTTACCTGATCAAGTAAAGGAGGATCTGTATGCATAAGAGGAAAAAAAAGAAGTTGAACAAGAAGAATTAGATATGCAAATTTCAGATCAGCAACAGGTAAATCATTGTGAAATTGATTTTTGCATTAATTTCTTGAGTGATTTTTATATTGAGAAAAATGAATTTACTAATTATGAATCTAAACAAGAGAGCTTATATGAACATATTCAAGAAAATTTTCAAGATGATCAAAAACAATTTTCTTTATCCTTATCTTTAGAGAGCTTGAATACTCATCATCCTATATATGATAAATGTGATTCAAAATTGGAGCTTGACATTACAAAAGATTAGATTTTGCAAAAATAATCTTCAGAAAAGTTCATTAGTTCACCAATTTATGATGTTTATGATGATTTTGATGATTTTTGGATGAATGTATTACTCTCATTAGATTTTAGTGATTCAAGATTTTATTATTTTGAACAAAGATTTTACCTGATTATAAGGAAACATATTTGGAGGCATGGACCTGAAGTTACATTAAACCAAATACAACAATGCTACGTGTTAGTCGTAGGTTATATCGTGTTTTAGCTTGGGGCCATTTCAAATCCACCCTACCAAACGCAAAAACAAATAGGAAAGTGCCACGTCTCTAATATATGGAAGCATTATTACAACTCTGTGGCTAAATTTATCAAAAATATCTTGAATAATATATGTCGATGAGGAAAATTCCAAAAAAAAACAATCTTTAATGGTCATCCAAATATATTTTAATCTCAAATTCGAGGATTCATCCTATTTCCGAATGTATTAGTTTTGGCTCTTGTAAACACGAGGCTAAAGATCAGCCATATTAACAAATTGTGTTGAGGACTATGTGGTATAAAGAGTGAACTCCGTGTAATTCAAGGGGGGGAGGGGGGGGGAGGATTTTGGACTTATCCTGTAATATCTTTTTAATAAAGATTATATTTTCAAACGTAAAAAATTCTAGATTTTGGTCTTTGGCATTCATAATCTTTCTCTGTGTTATGTTGTCCTTTTTTATTTATTTGTTTTCAAATATACATGAGATTATATAAATACAATTTAGTACAACCACTACTATCTTCATAAAGCATTTGATAAAGTTACAAATTTCATTAAGTCTACTGTAAGTAGAATCATGACCTGTATCTTTAATTTTCAGTTATGTTTATGATTTGAAATGTAATTTCTTATGAACAGATAGAATCTCATTTATATTTAATTTGTATTTTATGCTATCAGGGGCTAAATAAATATTTATCTCTATGCTACAACTTTTAACTCTTTGGTTTTCTTTGCTCACCTTCTTCCAACGACAATTTAAATTGTGCCAAAGTGCTAAGTGTAGATTTTAACCTTGTACAAGATATTTTTCCCCTTGAAACCCAAACCGAGAAAACCAACATATTCTATATTCATTCATAATGTTACATTGTTTACAATACAATATACATATAGGAGCTAATGGCATCCAAAACCCTAACCCAATGACCTAGATTAGTCAACAACCCTAATTCCTTAACCATAAATAGAAAACCATCGGCAGAAAACCATGTGCCAAAAAACCTCCCAACAATGGACACAAAAATCGAGGCAACATGAAAAAAGAGGCAAAAATGTGACATGTTTCTAAAGGAAAAAATGCGACACTACTACTCATGCACGGAATATAACACATACCCAAAATTCTCCCACTTGTTGTTTTCTTTGCATACATGGGGTTACAGGGTTACATAGTCAACAATCTAGGGTAGCAATGCCCATGGATCCTCTACACCAAGAGAACTTCTCGGTGCTCACAGATTTTGTTAATGAATCTGCAACATTCTTCAAAGTGTCCACCTTCATCAACAATACTTTCTTTTCTTCAACCATGTCTCTCACAAAGTGATATTGAATATCAATATGCTTTGTCTTTGAATGATAAGTCGGGTTCTTTGCTAGAAAAATTTCACTCTGACTGTCACAATCTATCCTTACAGCTTGTTGTACCAACAAAATACATGAACACAATATTTGTAACCATATTTCTTCCTTACTTGCATGAGTGGCAACCATGTATTTAGCTTCAGTAGTTGAAAGTGCCACTGCAGCCTCTCTTTTTCTCATCCAACTTATTTCTCCTCCAAATAGGTTAAAAACATACTCACTTGTAGATCTCCTACCATCTAGTTCTCCAGCCTAGTATGAATCCACAAATCCATGTATATCCACCACTCTTTCCAATCTCGATCTTCCTTGGTAGCACAATCCATAGCTAGCAATGCCGTGTAAATACCTTAAAACCCTTTTTATTGTTGTCCAATGCTCCTTCCCTGGTTTTGACATATACCTGCTCAAAACTCCCACTGCAAGTACAGACCATTGCATACATCAAACTGCCAACTGCACTCGCATATGGAACATGAGACATGTCCTCCTCCTCTTCCTGTGTCTTGGGATACTGATCCGCGGATAACTTTACACAAACAGGGATATGAACCTTGATCAGTTTACATTCTTGCATATTAAACTTTTGTAATATTGTCTCGACATATTTTCTCTGATTTAACCATAGTTTCCTCTTTTTCCGATCTCTTTTAATTTCCATACCCAAAATGAAATTTGAAGCATCGAGATCCTTCATGTCAAATTTAGAGGACAACTGAGTTTTCACATCCTAGATAATCTCCTTGTTGTTTCCTATCAGCAACATGTCATCCACATACAAGACCAAATAAATCAAATGATCACTAATTAATTTAAAATACACACAATTGTCCTCTTTTCTTCTTGTGAAATCAAGTCCCAACATATAAGTATCAAATTTTTGATACCACATCCTTGGTGATTTTTTTAAACCATATAGGGAGTTTTTCAGCTTGCATACTAGCTCCTTCTTTCCCTCCACAACAAATCCTTCTAGCTTCTTCATATAGATTTCTTCTTCCATATCCCCATGTAGGAATGTTGTCTTCACATCCATATATTCTACTTCAAAATCAAATGCAATAGCAACAGATAACAAAAATCTTATAGAGGTTAACTTGGCAACAGGAGAAAAAAACTCACCAAAATCAATTCCCTCAACGTGGGAATAACCCTTTGCTACTAACCGAGCTTTGTGTTTCTCCACTTTTCCTTCAGCATTCAACTTATTTTTAAATACCCATTTGTTTCCAATGGGATTTCTTCCAATTGGAAACTCCACTAGATCCCAAGCCTCATTCTTATCCAAGGATGCCATTTCTTCGTCCATGGCCTTTTTCCAGAGATTTCCATCCTCTGAATCCACTGCCTCCCTGACAGTTCTAGGATCATCATCAATAATAGACAAACAAAAATTTGAATGGAGATCAAATGGAATATACCTTTCTGGTAGCCTTTTTTCTCGAACCGATCTCGTCAATACTCGAGCATTGGGATCTTCTTCTTCTGATTCATGTTCTTCTGTAGAGTATGATTCATCATCCTTTAAATCAAACTTTATTTTATCTAGTTCTTCCTTACTTGGTAGGACTTCCTATTTAACAACATCCTTCATTTCTCTAAATATCACATCTCAACTATACACTACCTTCTTAGTTTCTGGGTTCCAAATATTATAACCTTTGAGACCATCTTTACATCCAATAAAGATACACTTTACAACCTTCTTATATAGCTTGCTCCTATTTTCCTTGGGAACATAAACATATGCATCACAACCAAATACCTTGAGATGTGTGAGAGAAGGTTTCTTACCAGTCCATACCTCTTGTGTATTCTTGTCATCTAGCACTGATGAGGGTGATTTGTTGACTAGGTAATATGTAGTACCAACTACCTTTTCTCAGAATTATTTCCCTAACTCGGCACCACAGAGCATGCACCTTTGTTTTTCCATCAGCATCCTGGTCATCCTTTATGCAACTCCATTCTTATGAGGTGTATATGTAGTAGTATTATGACTTGCTATACCACACTTCTTACAGAATTCTTCAAATTCTTCTCTTGCATAACTCTCTTCCATTATATGTCCTCGACACCTTAATTATTTTCTCTGTTTCATTCTCAATAAGAACCTTAAACTCTTTAAACTTGCCAAATACTTCAGATTTATTCCTGAGGAAATATATCCAAGTATTCCTCGAGAATTCATCTATAAATGAGACATAGTACACATATTTTCCCAATGATGGGACCGACACAGGTCCAAAAACATCACTGTGAACTAGTTGTAAAATTCATTTTTCTCTCGTTACACTAGAGGGGAATCTTACCTAATTTTGCTTCCCATATACACAATGTTCACAAAAATAAAAATCTAGAGAGTAGTTATACATACCTTAAATTATACCTTTATCGTGTAGTAGTCGAATACACTTTTCTCTGATATGCCCTAGTCTTTGATTCCACAGCATAACCTTTTCTCCAGAGACTGTAGGAGTTCTTTCTTCTTCAACTCCAATAGCAGGAACAATGGAACTATTACACACATCACTAATAGTGCTTCCTTGCAGCTTATATAGAGTTCCAAACCGAACATCCTTCAACAACACCATTGCTCCTTGAACCATCCTGCAGTTTTCTTTTCAAATATTGTTTTTACCCCTGGATCATCCATTTTTCTTACAGAAATAAAATTTATGGCCAATCCTAGGATGTGAAGAACACTAGGTAGTGTTCTAATCCTTCCATATATGAGCCTCAACTTTAATTTTCCTTGACCTGTGATTAGGGTTGTCGAGTCATCACCTAGTAAAACATTACCTCCATCATACCATTCATATTCAGATAACCACTCCCTGTGAGGATTCATATGAAAGGATGCACCTAATTCAACCAACCATTCCTCATGATCTGCATATGTGCTTTGTAACATTCCTCCTCATTACGATGACAAACCTCTTATAACAAGTGCAATTTTTTTTAATTTTGTTTTTGTGTGTGCGGGTGTACAAGGGTAACAAGACATTATACTCTGCGCCACCACATGATGACGAATCATGACGCATACAACTGTGATGTCAACATAAATATCTAAGACGCACATCAACATCTGCCAGCAATGAACAACAATCAATTGACAAAATAATAAGATTGACTACCCGCCTGTCCTACCCTGCAATGGTTAGGACCTCCAAGACACATAAGAAACACTCAAGCCCAGGTTCCCATAGATTTTAACCATTTAAGGTCTCAGGGATGGAGACTATTCTGAGGAGCATGGAGGTGTCTACATCCCACTAACACAATCCAGACCAAACTAAAAATGCTAAATCAACAAACAACAATGACGATCGCTGCGTGATAAAGTTCTATGAATCAACACACATCACAAGAATTCCATGGTGCAAGAGAATTTGATTACAAATCCATCTTGAAATGACATAAGTGCGAGCGAAATGAAAATAACTTTATTTTAAATCAAGATGCAAGGGTAGTCATCCACTTTACTTCCAAGCACGAAATTAATCATTCATTAATTCAACTGTAGCTAACATTTCTAGTGGTAGAAGAAGTGACTACACTCCTGCCTGTCATACCTATCATGGTGCCAAATAATTACTCTGCTATGATTAATTAATCCATTACGCAATATAAAAGAAAACAATTGAGAAAAATGAATTACATGAAGATTAGCAAGAAACACAAGGGCACAACTACAAATTTGAATTGCCATAAAACTCTTCTAAATATGATTAGTAACTTGTTAAGGTCAATTCATTTAAGTCCGGAATAACCTATCGACGATTAAACTCATGTAACAAGTACAACTCCTAGGTAGCTCCCTATGTATCACAAGGAAAAGATCTAATTACTTAAGTGATAAATTAAGAATTCAATACCAAAATCAAGGTAATCAAGAATTTAATACCTTTAACTTGCAAGTGTCTAAGGCCTAAAATTACAAGTGTCAAGGATTATAGATGTATGATGTTAATGCATCTGGATAAATTCTAGTTTATAAAGGGAACGGGGTCAAATGTGAATTCATACCTAAAAGCAATCGATTTAAGATTCTAAATAAAGTTTTCTGTTGGTAAACTGCATTTTAGAATCTAGAGATAATTTCAGTGGTTGAAAGACCATGGGAACAATCTGGTTATACATAACTAGCCACTCTAATCATTCTTTCCAGATCTCAAACAAAATCAGCAGTTATGATAGCCCACAAGGAAGAAAAAGTATAACCGTTCAACTACCACTATCACGATTTTAGAGTTATCAGGATTAATTGTAAAGGTGATTCTGGAAATGGAAGAAGATTGAAACCAGAATGGGGTACGGTGTCATCCTTGTGAAGGTTAAGAGTGTAGAGGCACATCCCACTAAACTCCCAAAATCAGTTAATTACATAATTAATCCGATAAATACCCAAAATCTATGCTCCCTTCTAAAACTGTGTTTGAGTCCAACTGACGTCGTTGTCCCAACATTCTAAATCTAGGTTGTATTAAAAGCTAAAAGGATTTCTAATTGAAGGCGTGGACTAAGGGAGATGCTAGAAAGGGTTTAGGTGCCTCGAGTTACACTACCCAACCTATAGAGACATCATTATCGTTGTAGAACTGGCGTGTAAGGTGGAGTTCGGGACCAACATTGTCTTAACCAACTCTACAAACAGACATACGACTCCATGCTAAAATTGCAAAAAACAAACATAATAAAATGGACGTGTTAGGGTACGAAATTATAATAAAATAAACCATCTCATATAGGAATCAACCAAATAAGGGATATAACTTTACAAAAATCAACTCTGCAACGAGTTGGGATAAATATCCAGTTCGTTCGAAAGTAAAAGGGTGGACGTGATTCAACCGAGCGTGAGAATGATGTCACACAAGTTCGGAGGCCTTTTAGCTCAACGGAGCAAGCCTAAAGCTCTTGGTCAATGTGGACCTAGCAGGTGGAGTACTACTATCACCATTACGTTGTAGTGCCGAAAGGAGAAACAAAAGAAAATTTACTCGTGGAAAACAAACGGTGGTTGGGATTGGCAGACCCAGGACTTTGATACATCCAAAAGACAAAGGTGAAATAAGGAGAAAAACGAGGTGACATGTTACTGTATTCGGTTAATAGTGTTGGGTTGTTAAAAGGGGCAAGGGAAATTACGGCCATGAGAAAAAACGCCAAAAATCAAGTTCACTATCAACTTACCCAAGCAAAATTCCAGAAACAATTCTCAGTAACTAATTACAAAAACAGAATGCCAGGAAGGAGTTTTCTTGGGTAACGAATTTTCAACAGAGTGTGCCATAAAAAAGTGTTTCATCGTGACTTACACATGGATTTTCGTTGTTCAGGGGATGGAGACGCTATGATAATACACAAAATATTTCGAATTCCAGAAACAATTTCAACGTAATCTAATTATAAAACGAAAATGCCAGGAAATACAATCGCATGCCAGAAATTAAATTTGCATGTCATTGTACCAAATGCAACTGCCAAGAAATGCCATCGTCGACTATTAATAAATTCACAAATTCCATTACCCCCATCACAAAATGAATTCGAAAACCCCCCTTTCTTTTTATCTAGGTAATGACAGAAGTAAATGGTATTTAACGATTACAGATGAATTCTCCATTGCCGAACGAATTTGCCATTACATCCATTATAGAAGAGTTCAATTTTTTTTTTCATTATCTAAGTAAATAACAAAGGTAAAATGTTTATATTTATTGTTGTAGGAATTCGCTATTACAATGCATTATCTATGTGAATACCAGAGTTAAAATTCAATGCATTATCTATATAAATAACAACGCATCCAAGTATATACGACCATGCATTACAGCTATATCAGTGATTTTCAATGACTGTGAACCTATACAACAATAATTAAAATGTGAAACTACCACATCCGGGAAAATACAGCATGAAGAGTAACGCAAAAGCATAAAGATCCCAACCAAAGAACAGTATAACCCAAACCAGAATGTTGACCATAATAATTTTAGGCAATCAATCATACGGGAAAAATCTCAAGGCAGAAATCATCCATTTAGAATCAACATATAGCTCAAACATAAGTTCCCAATGCATTCTACTCTACAAAATAACGAGCATACCGTTGCCTTATCGCTCGCCTTGAATGACATTCGTGCGCTATGTGTCGCTCCGGCTCGCTGACCGTCGAGACTACACCGGTACCTCCCAGCCAATGCTAGGGGTACTCTGATTCCCCCTTAGCCCCCCGAGCCGCAAAGGGGCCACACACTATCCAGATGGTACATCTAGCTCCTAGCTCGCCTCGCAAGGCCGAGCTACCACTCCTCTTCGAGCTAGGAAAACACAACTCCCACAAGTAAATCAGTCAAGTCACTAATCCGATAGCGTAACATTACGCTAACAGTCGATCCATTTCTTCCTCCTCCTTCCTCTCTTTTATAGAGTTTTAGAACTTCCAATCTTTCCCTAAATCTCATTTAATTTAAGTTTTAAATAAAAATCTTCTAAAATTTCTCCTTCGTACAAGTGTCATTCATCCCCCACATTCCTCCAATAATTATTTTCTTTAATTTATTAAATTGTCTTATTTCCCTCACCCACCTAGAGTTACTCCTAAATTTACTCCTAGGTGTCCCTAGATTCCCTTASARGTTTTAAAGACTTTCCCTARAATGAAGTTGYTAATTTAGTTCAATTTAGAAGGTTCTTAATTSCAGATTCTTTACTAAGTTRACCTCTYKCKTTTTACCATAASTTCCCCTCTTTCCCTTTTTATGTTACCTCCATCCCCTAGTTTCCTAAATTTTATAATTTCCCTCTTTCCCCTTTTTATTAGAGCTAAAAACGACAGTTGCAATTTAACCCCTTTTCCCTTTTATTATTAATTCAACATCTTTTAAAACTATCAAAAGTTAAAAATAATTAATTTCTTCTTTGTATTTTTTTTATCCACTAATTTTATTTAATTTCTTACTCTCTTCATTTTACCCCGAAATTTATGAAGAACAAATTATTATGTAAGGGGTTTTTATTTTAAATTTTATTATTATAATTTTATATAGATATTTTCTCAAGGGTAGACAAAATCTTACCCCTAGCGAAGTTTTTAGACTTAGGACTTAGATTCTGAACTGGGCGACATTTAATTAGGGGAGTTGTTTTAAAATTTCTTAAAGTGTTGATTGTCTTAGGGCCAACTAGGTTCGTTCCTTTATCATCATCAACGCGACGTGCCCTTCAGGACGCACTACGTTCTCCAAGGGTGACACTCGCCTCTTGACTGATTGGTAGACATCAATAACCCCTGGAGTCAACACTCCGCTAGGTGAACTTGCTGGAGACTAAGGGCTTCTAAGGAATAAGTCTCCCACCTTATTGCACGCCCCTTAGAATCATGTTGAGTGACTGTCATAGTCTGCCCTCACGACATCGTGGCTCCTCTCGAATTAGGTAATCGTTAACCTATAGTTCGAGCCACGACGGGAGTGCTAGTAGGCTGTGGCAGGGCTGTTGTCCACACTTCTCCCTCAACCTCTCTGGTAGTTGTGTGTGGCCCCTTTACTCCATATGTGAGTCTGGTCAGCAAGCTATTGTCATCCTGCATCATCAAAAAATCATGTCAAAACATGTCCACATCATATTGTCATCTCAAATGTACTAATATCACAGTAAATCAATCAAACCCAAATAGCACACTCCCTGACTCAATCCAGAGTCCAAGGGGTTCCGTCGATGCCTCTACATCCTCAGGGTCCAAAACCCTGCACACTCAGAAACACCGAGTCAATAGCACCTGTCTATGTCAATGTAGTAAAACAACATGTCATCTACCCATGACGCATCATAATCAAAGACAAATGTTTTAATATCATAATAATTTGAATCTCTTGCGAGCAAGTGTCCTCAAAGAATAAGTTCGCTCAGTGCGCCAAAGCGGGATGTTACATACACCCCCTCTTGGTCTAAACTTCATTCAGATGTTTCATAGTATAAATGTCGAAATAAGTGTATCACAGTATCATATGTCTATCTATCAAACAAAAATGGAAACTGTCAGCACATATCATATGCGTCCTCCCAAGTCACCGAGTGTGAACTATAATTGTCCCACTGGACCTTGACCTGATCTACCGTTCAACGTCATAACTATCGAATGCGATGATCTAAGATGCGGACCGGCTCATCCGTGAGCGCTCCCTCGTCCGATACATGTAAAGAACTCATGTTAAATACATGTGTAGGATCACTAATATAATGTCTCAAAATAGATACATGAAAAACATCGTGCATACGCCTTAAGGAATCAGGCAAGGCTAGTCGATAGGCCACGGGCCCCTTTCTCTCCACAATATCGAAAGGTCCCACGAACCTAGGAGAGAGTTTAGCTCCCTTCCCAAACTTAATCGAACTCTTATGCGGTCAACTGGCAAGAAGACTCGATCGTCGAACTCGTAACTACGGTCGGCACGATGAACATCGGCATAACTCTTCTGTTGATCCTGTGCTTCTTTAATCCTTTGTCTTATGATTTGCATTTGCTCTTCCATTTATTGGATTGCTTTTGGTCCCACCAGGACCCTATCCTCAAGCCGATCCCAACTCAAGGGCGTCCGACACGGTCGCCCGTAAAGAAACTCGAAAGGCTCCATCTTAATGGTGCTTTGGTAACTATTGTTGTAAGCGAACTCTACTAGAGGGAAGAATTCTTCCCAACGCTTTTGTTGGTCCATCACGTACATGTGCAACATGTCTTCCAAGGTTTGGTTCGTTTGTTCGGTCTGCCTGTCAGTCTCCAGGTGATACGTAGTACTAAAGTTAAGTTGGGTTCCCAAGGCCTCTTGGAAACTCATCCAAAATCATCCAGTAAACACCGATCCTCAATCAGATATAATCCTCTTAGGCACGCCATGCAGCCTCACAATCTCATTGATGAAAACTCTAGCTATGTCAGGTGCCTGATACGTCATATGCATAGGAATAAAGTGAGCACTCTTCTTCAGAGTGTCTACTACTACGAAAATCGAGTCATGTCTCCTTGATGTCAGTGGCAATCCAACAATAAAATCCATCGAAATAACCTCCCATTTCGATTCTGGAATAGCGTGCGATTGTAGTAATCCCGCTAGGTGTCTATGTTTAGCCTTTACCTGCTGACATTCAAGGCATCTGGCCACATAGTTGACTATGTCTGCCTTCATTCCCTTCCAAAAGAATAAGGACTTAAGGTCTACCCTCATCTTCGTGACTCTCGGATGAGCCATGTAAACTGCTCTATGAGCCTTGCTCAAGATTAACACCCTTAATTCGTCATTTTGCAGTATGTAAATCTGACCTTTAAACCTCAATAAACCATCGCTATCAAATGAAAATCCCTCAAATCATGGTACCATCATTGTGTTGTGTCCGATAAAACCCTAGACCTCTTTGTACCAGTCATCGTCATGCTGTAAAGTGAGGATCTTCTCACATAGATTCGTCTGAAGAGGAAACACCGAAAAGATGCATGGTCTCCGAATTAAAGCATCTGCCACTCAGTTCACTGTTCCTTTTATGTAAGTAATCTCAAATTCATACTCGCTAAGCAATTCCGACCAACTCCGTTGTCGCGCGTTCAGGTCGCTTTGCATAAAAATGTGTTGTAGTCCACAATGATCAATCTTTAGTTCAAATTTTCATCCAACTAAGTAGTGTCTTCAAACATTCATGTCATATACGATGGCTAATAACTCCAAATCGTGCGTCACATAGTTCTCCTCATGCCTTCTCAGTTTCCTCGAAATGTAAGCAATCACTCATTTGTCTTGCATCAAGACTCCACCTAAACCTTCCTTGGATGCGTCAGTGCATACCAAGAAGTCTGCGTCCATGTCAAGGACCTTTAGTATTGGTGTTGTTGTTAACAACTCCTTAAGCCTCTGAAATTCTTCAGCGCATTTCTTGGTCCAAACAAACTTCTTGTTTTTCTTCTGCAATTCTGTGATCGGATTTGCTATCTTTGAAAATCCCTTGACAAACTGTCGATAGTATCCTACTAAACCCATAAAGCTACGCACTTTCGTAACATTCATCGGCGCAGGCCATTCCATAATAGCCTCAACCTTGGTTGGATCCACGACGATGCCTTTGCCAGAGATGACATGCCCTAAGTAGTGAATCCTCGATTGATAAAATGAGCATTTGGACAACTTCCCATACAATTTGTGCTCTTGCAGACACTGTAGTACCAAGAGAAAGTGCTCGTCATCCTCCTCCATCGTCCGAGAGTAGATAAAAATATCATCAAAGAATACTTGGACGAACTTGTCCAAGTACTTGTGGAACACCCCGTTCATCAAACTCATAAATACCCCTAGGGCGTTTTTTAATCCAAACGGTAAAATAGTAAACTCATAATGTCCAAACCTCATCTTAAAGGCGGTCTTAGGGATGTCATCCTCCTTGATCCACAACTGGTGATACCCTGATCGCAAATCAATCTTGGAGAACACCGTCGCACCCTTCATTTGATCGAACAGATCATCAATTCTCGGCAAGGGATACTGATTCTTGATCGTGGCCTTGTTCAGTTGACGGTAGTCGATGCAAAGCCTCCACGATCCGTCCTTCTTTCGTATGAAAATAACCGGTGCACCCCATGGTGACACACTAGGACGTATCAGTCCCAGGTCCAGCAACTCCTTCAGTTGCATTTTCAACTCTTGTAACTTCGAGGTTGACATCCGATAAGGCGTTCTTGATATCGGTTCATTCCCTGGTTTTAGGTCTATGGTAAACTCCAAATCTCTCTCTGGCGGCATCCTAGGTAACTCCTCTGAAAATACATCCGCAAACTCTCTCACCACTAGAAGGTGTTCTAGTCCTTCTGCTACTCCCTTCTCGTTTAACGCAAGGATCGCATAAATCTTTCACCCTTTGCGCATACTCTTCCATAGCTGTAAGAAAGAGATGAACCTCAGGGAAACTCCCTGGTTCCATCCTACTATCACACATCTCTGTCCCTCATCATCGACCAAGCTCAACCATTTTGTCTTACAGTTGAGTATCACCTCATGCGATTCCAACCAATCCATACCAATCATGACATCATAAGATCCTAACATCGTGACGTATAGGTTGGCCCTTGTGACAAACTCTCCTAGGTTAAGGGCACAGCCCGTAACCTTTCCTCCAACCTTTTGTTTGTCTCCCGAGGCCATCTCCATGAAGCTAAACTCATCCTGTTCGACTGCCTTTACCTTAATCCTTTTTAGTGTTGCACCAGAAATGAAACTCTCGGTAGCACTAGGATCTATCAAAACACTAAGGGTCTGGTCAGCAACAGTACCTGTCGTCTCGAGCACAGTCGACTGATGCTTTGCCTAGCGGTTATTCACCGCGGCATGAATTCGATGGGCCTTGCCCATATCTCCCATGGTAGTGGTTCCTGTTGATATGGATGCTCTGGTCCTCTCCATAGGATAGTCGCGCTGGTAGTGTGGCTCCCCACACTTCCAACATCCCTTCTTCGGCCCAGTAGTCCTAGTACCTGAAGTAGAAGATGATGGCCCACCGGCCTGGAACCCTGGTCTATTCTGCTGAACAGGCCTAAATTGTTGCTGCTACGGGCGACACTGCTGCTAATGCTATGGTCCCTGGTAAGGTATCCACTATTGAGGCATCGGTCGCCAGGGTGTAGTGAAAGTGGATCCCCTCTGGAAGCCACGATATCCCGACGTATGTCTCACTGGTGTCTATTTCTACTGTGTTCCAGATGAAACTTGCCCTGCTGGTCTCGTTGGAGTCCTAGTCTGACCCCCACTGATAAGCTCCTCCTCTACTATGAGGGCCTTCTGGACGGCATCATGCAAAGTTTGGGGCATCAAAATCCTAAACTTTGCACATAGGCTGCCATTAAGGTAGAACACGAACCTATTGACCTTAAGTTTCTCTGTGTTAAGGTGCAGAGCATACCAGAGAAACTCCATGAAACAAGCCACATACTCGGGCACCGTACGACCTCCCTGTCATAAGGCATTGAACTCATTGAGCTGACTTTCAATGAATTCCTTTGAAAGGTACCTCTCTCAGAACTGTTCCTCGAACAGTTCCCATGACACGTCTTCGACGGCCATGTTCAGCTACAGTAGGAGCGTCTTCCACCATAGAAGAGCGCTCCCCTTCAGTTGAAAGACCGCCATACGGAACTTCATGTTGGAGGTATAATCATGAAGTGTGAAGCACATCGCCATGTTCTCCAACCATGCCTCAGTGGTTGCGCCATCCGGGGCACCAAAGAACTCGGGAAATTTGACCTTCACGAGTTCACGGTGAATGCTACCAGTACCGACCGGAGTGTGTGGCGGAACCTCATTGGGTGTCGGTTGTTACACATTATTTTCATCATCCCTATGAATGTTAATGATGTAAACCTATATGTTTCCTTCAGAGGGGTCAGTGGCCTGAGTTCCTGAAGAGAGAAGGGAGAAGAACTTTTCCTGAGAAAAGAAGTTGCATTTTCCTTTGTAAAAACCCTATAAAAAAAGGAAGTTCGCAAGTTGCTATATAGGCAGGATGCGAGAATGTCCGATTCTCACAGGTTCAACCATAGCTGGGTTGCAAGAGGTTTGCAGGTTTCTCTATAGGCAAGGTGCGAGAATGTTTACACGTGGGAAAAATGAGCGTTTTCTCGAATCTTCTAGAAGGAGAAACTTCCACAGTGAGGTGGCATCCGAATGGTTTGGATCTTACTTGATTTCATGATTTAGTGGGATCATCCTAACCTCCTAACCTTATCCTCTTCAACTTATAAGAGGAGAGGAGTTCTCATGGAGAAAGTTAGCTTTGGTTAGCTTTGGAGCTTTTGGGATTGGATTGAATTGAGCTTTGGAGATTTTTATCTTGGCTAGATGAGCCACTTTGTCAAGATAGATTGTGAATATTATTAGATCTGTGCTCTCAAAATTCTTGGAGTGAAAGTGTGTGGGGAATGAAGGACAGTTGGAAGGGACCTTACGACATCAAGGCCATGGTTGTAATCTCTCTTTCACATTTAATATGATACAGTAATATGATTCTTTCCTATAAAG